>JAYESA010000015.1:90814181-90876681 GCA_036927795.1 Iris macrosiphon | reverse complement strand
TTCTACCGCCGATGCTGCCACGTAGGCTAGACGTACCCATGTACTCGTGCCCATTCATCGGGTGTGGGTTGTGACAGATTCAACCTCGCCATAACGGATTACTTCTCCAAATGGGAGGAAGCCATCCCGCTCGCGAAAGTGAAAACTTCTAACGTGATCAATTTCATCAAACATCACGTCAACTACCGCTTCATCTTACCTTATAGGATTATTCACAACAATGGTCCACAGTTTACAAGACACACTTTCTTTCAATTTTGTGACAAAAATGAATTCAGAATGTAGCTTTAACTGCCTATAATCCAGCAGCAAATAGATTAACATAAGCTTTCAATAAGATGATCATCAAGCTTCTTACGAAGTTTGTTTCGTCCAACAAATACGACGGGAATGAGAAGCTTGGTGAATGTCTCTAGGCCTATCGTACAACGGTCCAAACCCTAACTGGTAGCACATTATTTTTCTTGGTCTACGGGAGTGAAGTAGTGCTTCCCTTAGAGACCCAGATTCATTCTCTTCAGTAGCACTCACATACCAGTTAACCACCGAAAATAACTATCGTCAGTGTCTATAAGAGTTGGAGGCACTCAATAAAAAATGTATCTTGGCTCAACAATGCATTGAATTATATCAAGCACGTCTTTTCGGAGTCTTCAACAAAAAGGTGAAATAGAGGTTATTCCAGGTCGGTGACCTCGTCTTAGCAGTGAGAAGACTCATGGTCATGACGCACAGGATGGTCAGGAAATTCTAACCCAAGTGGGAAGGACCCTTCATTATGGAATCAGTGTATTCCAATGGTGTATACAAGCTTGCAAAACCTAACGGAGATTTGCTTATGATGTCGATAAACGACAAGTTACTCAAAAATTACTATGTTTAAGATAGGCATGTATTTTCCCATCCCCAGTAAGTTAGCCTACAATATACAGGGTTTATATTTTATTTCTATCTCCTCCAGCAAGCGCGAATAGGCAATATAATTTGTACTTACCCTACAAGACGTAGTGAAGTTTACAGTTTACATCCATACCACCTCTGAGCTATGAGCTGCTCATTCTCCCAGTAGGGTGAACATGGGAGCAAAAGAAAATATTCATGTCTACGTCACCTCTGTCTTGTTTTCTTCCTCTCCATATACCGCATCCACGACACCCTTTACAGTATCTGTTGCATTAACTTATTATCTTGCTTAGCCTTAAGCATGCCATAGATGGTGAGTCCATAAAGCCCTTGCAGGAAAAATATTTTTGAATGACTATGATATTATGCTAATTCTACATTGTTTCCAGTATAATATCCTAAATCAACAAATGCAGAGCAAAAAAAAAGGGAAATTCATATTCATGATCATGAGTACATATGATTAAAATCTATTACATTCAAGGATTTTTATTGATATTCAAGGTCATGAGTACATAAGACAAGAAGTCTCTACATTCAAGACTTTCTCCATCAAGGGAATCCTCTGTGCTGTTTCTGGTACCAATATAAATGAAGTTGGCAGCTCAATGCATTCTGGGTCACCCCTTTAGCAAGCCCTTCAGTGCAAATCTTAATACATGGAAAATAATCCATACCGAGGGATAACAAGGGAGGTTGCAACACAGAACTAGGCCTACATAAGCGCGCACGGCTGCACTTTGACCATGTTGATGAGCCGTGGGTAGAAATCCCAGTTAGGATGTTAATCTCAAACCTGTAATAGATACTGCGACCATGTTTGGAGAATAGCTAAAGTGAGCTTGGTGAGAAGGCGACAGACAGTCCCACGGATAACATGTTTTTTTATCCGAATGATGAAGATTATGATATCCTTCCATGCTCCATCGGGACCCAAGCAGCCCAAGGCAATCCCTACAAAATAAAGCACACAAAGTCAGAATATTTACAAGAAAGGCAAAACATAAGATGCGCATACACAAGGTCATGCGCCCTCAGTCAGAAACAAATTATCCACGCGGATGGCTATCCTGCACACAGATAAAATGCCCTGCATATGCGCATCTTGACCACGATGTATGTTCCAGACGGGGCATCCCCTAAATAACAGTTGCATCTTTGCGGGAAATAGTCGCACGTAGCCTTCCAACGCAAAACTGGGATAAGTGTTCAAAGAACAATTGTATCTATAATCTTAAAGGAAAATTTTGCCATTAACACATCTTCAGAAAAAAGTCTTTCAGCCACGACTATGAGTATCAAGCTGTGGGGTGCGTCTATGCATGTTCTTGGTGATTTTACACACATGCAATAGATTATGCATGTGTGTCTCTGTGTTTAGGTACGCAGGTGAAGATCATCATCTTTTTCATCTCTCTACCTTCAGCAGGAGAAATGGTAGTAGAGTGGCCGATGATCAGAGGTAGAGGATCAACGAAGTGCTCGACGGACTCACTGTTGTCCGAAAAAAATAAGTTTTGCTCAATCATTTTTTGTGTATTAAAATCAAAGAAGTACAAAGAGACCTTAAATAAGATATCTAAGTATAATTAAAATTCTGGGGATTGTGAAGATGAAGATCGAGTACTGAAGTTGACTCCTTTACTCCGTTGACGGTCTGACGATGAAGGAACTTGCTGGCTCACTGGCATAAAAAACTGCAGCTTGGCTCCTGAGTGCTTTTTCTATGTCTTATTGTACATATATGCGTGTCTCTGTCTTCCTGTATGGGTGTCTGCGTAAGAATGCATCCCTATTATATTTATAGCCATCTACACTAGATGGTTTATGCGCGTGTATATGCCATGCAGGCATGTTTTGATGTCGCATGGTCATTCTTAACAGAATATAGTCGCAACAATGAGCACATGTCACGGTTAGACTGCCATGTGGCATTGGTTATGATTAGTTGTTTCTGTGATCTTCGTTGATAATCTGGGTTATTTTAACCCATTATGTGTGTCACTCCGTCAGCTTTACATGTTACTGTCATGACCCGTACCATGGATTTGGGCATGAGTCATGAGTACGTCCAGCCTACGCCGCAGCGTCGGCCGTAGAACGGTGTACAATAAGACACATGTATAATCTACAACTCACAACATATATTCATCTCCACACTAGACTCAATCACAGGCACTAGTTTAAATGAATACACCAAGATAATAATGAAATAATAGTCTTGATGTTGGTCCAAGGAGTCTCCCAAAAAACTAAATATCCAAAGTACAATATTTAAAATACTTTAGAAAAATTGCCGGAGAACAATCCGGTCCAAAATAACTAACATAATCAACTATTCTACTAAACTACTCTATTTCAAACGGTATCTGAGCTACTAACTCTCCCTGATCCTCCGGAATAGCAAGATCAGGCTCTATTATATTGCTAGCATACGGTCCATAATATGTAGGGTTTATATTCTCATCGTAGTCAGCTAAAATATGGTTATCCAGTCAGGAAGGGAACGAGTACATCGCAGTAAAAATAGTTCCAATACATGGTAGAAGCTATAAGACAGTAAATAGTAAAGAATATATGATAGCAACAAAACTGAAATCATAATAAGGAAACTAGAATAACTAAATGCTAAAGTCCTGTCATGGCAAAGATGTAGTATAATATCTCCAAGCAATAAAGGAAATAACTGCAATATATAGAAGAACAGATAGGAACAACTACTCTATGTGATTTGAAATACCTTGTTGACATGTGAACGGCTAAGGGGTAAAATCCGACAAACCACATGTGTCATACATGGCTACTATTATTCCAGTAAGGCCATGGGATGGAAAGGGTAGTTCACACATCCACTAAGTATTTCCCCTTCCCACGAGTATAACAAGGATTCCGAAACAGTCAAGAAGAAATAACAATAATCCAGAACAGTCACGTATCCCATAATAGGAATCCATCATACTAATCCGTGTAACAAGTGTCCAGAATCAAATAATCAATACTAAGCATGCATTATAGAGACTATCAAGTACTGAAAGTAATCACAGAAATGTACTCTCCAGTGGTCCTTAACTGTGGTTGGATCAGGTACCAATTCAGAGTCCAGATCCGACGTATGATATATTACCATGTCAAGAGATAAGTTATTTTAATTTATTTAATTCAGAAATAATTACTTTAAAATTCTATTTTAATCTTATTATTCTAATTTTTAGGTTAATTCCTAAATTTTGTCTAGAGAAACTGAATTTTATTAACTCGAGACTCATGGCACACAAATCGAGGCAATATGTTGATCGAAAAGTCAACCGATACTAACTCGACTTTCATGCATGATTTCCTGTAGATTTAAGCATCAACAATATATTAGAATTTATGGCTCATCCGAATTTAAATTCGTTTGAAAATTATTGCACATACCAAAATCGTATTATGGAATGGTGGTGGATTGTTAACCTAGAAGTTCTACAGAATTAATTACACAGAAATATTTCGAATTAAATTCTGGAAAAAAGATATGTCGATGATCTCGAAATTAGCATTCTAAAACTTTAAATGGTTCATGATTCTAATTCTTAGTTCTCCTAAAATCACAAAAACACCGAGACACATCTATTTTTGGACATGCTGTGCTCTACGAATTTTTCAGAATTTAATATTCAGAATTTCGTAAAACAATTTATATATTCAGAGAACTAACCTCAATACGGTTCTAACAAAAGAAAATGGGCCATGTTTGGAGTCTGAAGCTATAAGCATTAGCTTTTGGAAATTAAGAAAATCCTAGATGATAATTCTCCAAAATTGTCTAAAAGAAAACCATAGAAATTATAACCTTAATACTATATATATATATATAGAGGAGAGAGAAACTTCTACGGCTCAGAGTGTGCCACGTGGCATCCATCCATGCACTCCCGCCCAGATCGGACGGTCAGTGTTCAACCCGGCTTGGCTCGGTTGAGTCCGAGTCGGATTAGGACTCGGCTCGGCTCGGCTCGGCTTAGACCGATTTTACCCCACCCACGCTCGCGGTCACTAACAAGTGGGCCCCGTACTGTTTGCTACGGGAGGCTGACGGGCGTGCCCCTGTTGGCTGACTGGGCAGGGTAATTACTTATATGGGTTTTTTTTTCTAAAAATTAGTTTTTAATTCAGTTTTGCATAATTAACTCAAAATAAATAATAAAAATAATCAGAAAATTTTTAGAAAATTCTAAAAAATATATTTGATTATTTAGAACATAAAATAAAAGTTTGGGATATTTTTAATTATGTTTGACCCTAAAATAAATTCTTAAAAGTCCTAAAAAATTAGTGTTACTAGTTTTTAATTAACCAAATATTATAAAAAAATCCAAATGGCCCCAAATTTACCTAATAACAACATTTAAGCTAGAATTCAAGATATGGAGGTTACAAGTCTACCCTCCTAAAAACAAATTATCATCAAAATTTAAGGCAGAGCAAATACAAGAAGGAAAATTACCTCATGGTTCAAAAAGATTGGGGTAACGCTCTCGCATTATCTCTTCCCGCTCCCAAGTGGATTCACCAGGACAGTGATGCCTCTAAGCGACACGAACCAAGGGAATTACTTGGTTACGAAGCACTTTATCTCTGTGGTCTATGATCTCCACAGGATGCCCGAGATAACGGAGGCTTGGTCCAACCTCAAGCTCCGAATGATCTATACATGGCTAGGATCTGCCACGTATCGCCTTAGCTGGGACATATGGAACACGTTGTGTACTCCTTCCAATGTAGGCGGTAAGGCTAGTCGATAGGCTACTTCCCCGACCTTCTCCAGAATATTGAAAGGTCCGATGAATCTTGGACTAAGCTTTCCACCTCCGCCGAAACAAATCCTACTACGTGTCGGAGAGATCGATAGGAACTTAGCGCATAACCTAAGAACGTAATCGATATTTAAATAAAAAAATCGATACCTCAAACTCTAGCGGCCTCCTGTGACTATCGGCCCACTACTTTTGTCTGTCCTGAGCCACACGAAGTTTCTCACTAATCTGCTTTACTTTTTCTGCAGCATCAACTACCATATCTGGTCCCAAAAGTACTCTCTCTCCTACGTTATCCTAAGCTAATGGAGTCCTACATCTCCTACCATACAAAGCATCGAAAGGAGACATCTCGATACTGGCCTGATAGCTATTGTTGTATGAAAACTTTACCAAGTGAAGATGATCCTCCCATAAGCTACCAAAATCTAGTACACATATCCGAAGCATATCCTCGAGCATCTAAATAGTCCTCTATGACCGTCTATCCGTCTAAGGGTGTAAAACCCTTGTCCTAAAAATCGTATATACCCTTTTAATTATTAATTATTAATTATTAATTTAATTATAGTAATTAGTGGCTAAATAGGAGAAATATATTTTTAATAATTTTTATTTTAGGTGTTCGGGCACTTAGAGGATTTATGGGACCATTAGGAATTTTTTGGAATTTATTTCATGTAGGAGACCCCTTGAGCAGTTGCTAGCTTAACGGTGTGCAATAATATAATCTATAAATTTTCTTATGAGTATATATATATATATATATATATACAAATATATATATATATGTATATAGAGTTATTTAAAAAGAAAAAAAAAAGAAAAGAAAAGAAAAGAATTATTAATAAACTAATACTAATAATAATAATAATACTAATAACAACTATACTAACTATTACTATTCCTTAAAGCAAGCAAAATGTTAGCAAAACAAAAGCAACAATCCCAACTAAAAGACTCCCACAACATCCCTTTCCACGAGCCATCCAGCAACCCCTTACCCTTATTCCACCAACGCCCCCTTTAGCCCGCGTAAGATTAACCGAACCGAACTCTCTCTCCTCTCTCCCTATTCTTATATATATATATATATATATATTTATCTTTCATAAAACCCTAACCTAAAACCTCCAGACCCTCCTCTTCTCATCTAGACCTAGGGAGAGCCGCCACCGCAGCCAAAGAACCCCGCCAGGCCGTCCAAACAAATCCTGACGACTGCGACCCCACGCACTGCAGATTCCCACACGAGGTACCTGCGTTCCAGAGTTGTTTCCCGTCGACTCGCTCAACCAAACGCCGTTCCGTCTTTACCGGTATGCTCACCCCTTAACCCTCTTCCATATCTGTATGATAGCAGACCTCGAACAACGTATACCCATAGGAGAAAACAGCGCCCAAGTTGGCGCAAGCAGACAAAATTCTGGGATCGCAGAAAACTACGGTGACCACCCATGTTGCCGAGTTCGTATCTCCCACCACAAAGATCCGAATTTGGTGATTCTTTTTTGTATGTGTAGACCACTTGACCTAGTTTATTTTTGTTAAATAACCCTAGATTATTAGCTGTTGTGGTCAGAATTAAATTCGTCACAAAACCCCACGAACCCACTTTTTCTAGATTTCCAAAAGTTGTGAAACGGAGCACGCCACGCCAAACGGGACCGTCCCGCCGTGTACCAAGTGTACCAAACGGTGCGCGCTGATTAACCGGATATACAAAAATTTGTGAAAACTGATTCGGACTCGTGTGCGCGCCGGAATCAGCCCGTATCCGCGGACACACCCCATGTCGCAACTTTTGTGGAAGTCGTGCGTATTTTGTACACGCTCCTCAGATTGTGACAAAACTTGCGCCACTGGACTCGTGGTAACGCGCTGGTCCTGTGACCCAATTTTCACGCAATTCTGAGATAGTTGACCAAGTCGCCAATTGGCTGGCCCCACAGTTGACTTTTTGGACGAAATTATGTCCGGCTCATCGGAATCCACATTTGGATATACCGTTGGGTTCGTATTGACATTTAGAGTTTGTTTGACCTATAACTTGTCCCATTTAGAGACTGTTACCCTTGGCACATTTTTCGGTGCAAAGTGGGCCACACGTGGATCCCACTTTGCCCCAAAATTACCGTTTTGCCCCTGTGTCCAAATTGGACGAAAGGGAAGTGCTTTTTAGCTATTTTGCTTATTTTGGGAATATTGGTGATATCTATTTCAGCATCCGGGAACGTTCATTCTGAGGCCGCAGCTTCTGAATTTTGGTGTTGACATCGGGACATTACATTTTTACAGCTTTCTTGCCAGGCAAGATACCTTGCCAAATTGCTTACAGTATTTTGCATGCTTAGTATATTTCTATATATTTATTGCATCTTTATTTATTTATTGCATGTGTAGTTCCTTTCAGTCATTACTATATATTAGATATGTTGACACACACTTGACACCTAGTATCATGAGAGGACAATCATTAGGCGTATGGGCTTTTAACCACTCTGGTAAACCATAGTATATAGTTCGCACTACGGGCATGTGTCGCGTTGGTCGCTACCCCAGAGGTATGTCAATTTCTGTAGAGTCGCGCTGGTCGCTACCCCAGAAGTATATCGATTCTGATGTCCATTGACGGGTGTGTGAGTTGTGAGGCTTAGATCGAGTAGCCTACCCTTGCCCATACGTCAAAAAGTTGTCCTCATTTGCATTCATATAGATTGTCTTATACAGCGTACTTATTTATTTTCAAATTATAAGCATGTTTACTGTATTCAAATTGGCTCGCGTTTCTGTATCTTGTTACGTCCCTCTGAGTACCTGGTCCCCTGCCAGGTGTATCTGTTCTTGAGTATTTGCAGGAGCGTAGATCCGGATGGTTACATATGATTCGAGGGTATCTTTTCTTCGAGCAGTGATTGTCAGCTGTTATTCCTATATTGTATTTGTTGGGTTGTACTTTTCCATTCGAGTTGGTAGTAGATTTGTTTCCATCCAACTATCATCCTTAGATACTTATGTTGAGATCTAGTTGTATAGATGCTGGGTATTCATTTATATTGATTTTCGTGAATGAGATTTATATTGTTCCCTGTGACTTGTGATACATTCTATACCACTTGTGGATTTGATATTCATATTACAGCGTACGTATGGATTTGGTTTCCATATATTGGAGTTGCCATATCCATGCGGCTGGCATGCTTACGTGTCCTAGTCCTACGTACTTTTGGGACTGGGGCGTGACATATTTTTGTGGGGGCCCATACAAGTCGATAGTATATTGTCTCGGTTACATTATTGTACCGAACAAGCCTACACCTAGGAATAGAGTATAGGATCTCATCCACAATTGACTTTGATTCGCTCTCCTTCCAATCCATTCTATCTGAATAATTGTATCATGCTTGATTCCTGTACTTCCCTAATAGTTCTTTGAGAATAGCCTTCTGCTAGAATATAGGAACCCATATTATTAGGATGATAATTATGGTAGCACACCTATTAAGAATACAACGAGAATATAGACACACCACTAAGTTTAGAATATCTAGTGAACCCTAGAATTCCTTATCTATAGATTGGTTTACCATTACCCCTTGATGTATTATGAGGAATTGGGAGTAGTATAGATACTACTAGAGTTAGTTAGAAGTTTGACCATATTGTTTGACCCTAGTATTGAGGGACCAATAGAAATCCAAGGTTAAATATTAGGGCTGGACCTAACTCTTATGGTGAGATAATATTAGAACTATGAACTTAAATCATTGTCTTATTAGTAGTAGACAGTACCTTAGGAAGTCAAGAGCAATGAATATAACATTTCTCTTGATCATAACTCGAACATAGCAACTAACATACCACTCTTCCTTAGAAAACCACGATGCTATCTAGAGCCCCTATTTTAATTTCATATATTGTTCCTCTGCGACCTTAGCGTTCGCTAATTGCGCGACGACTAAATTTTGTTCCTCTATTCTTCATCTTTCAACTCGTGCCATCTAACACTTTTGATTATAGACCAAGTGTTTTTATTCTATGATTAGGATATATAGTTGCTGGGGTTATAGTTCTAAATGTTAAATTTTGAATTCCTGTGCTTAGTAATTAGAACTTGATAGTTTTAAGTTATTCTGGTAGATTGCGACCTGATGATTATCCCTTAGTTTCAATTGTGTAACTTGTACCACACCTCGATACGAGTTATATCCCCTTTTTCCCTTGAAGGCCAGTAACTTTTCATTCTTACTATTGACACTTGCTCTATAAGCACTATGACTAAAACTTAAGACGACCATGACCTATGTAATGTAAGAGGATACCCTAATAAGTACCAAGAACCTTTCTCGTAGACCTTAATAGAAGTTTCTACGGTATTCTTAAGACAGTACAGTATTAGTTTATTATTTTAAGTTGGGTAGTGTGCCTCATAACCTAGTATCACATAGTCTTTTGACCTATTATTGAAGTGTAACTGAATGACATTACCTATATGCTAGCATAAGACGACATTGTTTAATTAGACTGTAGAACCTAGAAGCCCATACCCCTATTTGGTCGACTATCGACTTAGACAAGGAGTTAGTATGACAACTGTAGAGATTGTAAGAGTCTTATCTTCTTTGTGAACTTGGATTATTTTGTAACTTCTCTCATCATAATCTAGCGTACTTATATTTTCTGTACTACCTTGACTTATGCTGCTATTATAGCCTAGTTTTTGCAAGTTTATTCTATCATCAAGCTTGCTCATGACATATGTATTATTGGGTGCACATAATGATACAATTGTCTAATCAGAATCGGTGTATTAAGGTCTAGCTAACCTTAGTGCGCTTGGTTCGCTCTTCGCATGACTACTTTACGTGGATTGAGATATATGGTAGTATACGAACATACTTGCCCCTAGACATGTCTGACATATCGTATCGGTTACGTAACTGTACTGATACGAGCATGTCAATAGGAAATTACCAAAAATAGGATTTCAATCCACAACTGCCCTGACAACTCTCTTTTCGAATTCCTTAATCTCTTTGAACCTCATACTTGTATTCTATCACCTTTACCTTAAATTCTTTATTATTGCTCTCCGTCTTTCCTTATTTCGGAAAGACGAAACCTCGTGCTTGGTATAAGTTGACACACTGATAGTACTAGATATACCCTATAAGGCTAATCACATGACTTAGTGACTCTCTTTTATAATTGATTAAGGGCATACCATCGGTGATATGTTTGGTGTTAAAATTTCTGAGGATTGAATAACATGATTAAATAATTTGAGGAATAGTTTTCCTAGCTGCATAGCCTTAGGTGATAGATGGATAAATTTTAAGTTCGGTAGATTGTGAACCCTCACCCAAAATTAGACCTAATTGGCTGAGATAGTGGGACCAAGGTTAGATTGAGTCCAGTTAGAGATAGAACACGATAATTTTTATTTAATTTTGCAATAATTATATCACTTAGCGCACCTTATCGTGCTCCGATAATTGTAGCACTACACTAGTCACTGCCTTCCTACAAATTTCATACCCTTATCCTAGACATGCCCATTATCCAATCTCCATCTTTGTGCAACAGTTCAATGGTTGGGCACTTTTATGCAAAAGAGCATTTAGGTGTCCACACCATTGGACATGACACATGAAGAGACCTATTTTTTGCTCATGTAGATTTTTTTCCCAGGATTTTTGGAATGCGCAACGCGCAACATCGCCCACTCCTTTAAACTTAGCCTTGCATTTTAAACAATGCAAATCTTATACCACCCTTGACTTTCTACTACGGCTTAGTTTTAATTTCGAGGATAAAATTTTTATAAGTTGGGTAGAATGTAAAACCCCTGTCCTAAAAATCGTATATACCCTTTTAATTATTAATTATTAATTTAGTTATAATAATTAGTGGCTAAATAGGAGAAATAAATTTTTAATAATTTTTATTTTAGGTGTTCGGACACTTAGAGGATTTATGGGACCATTAGGAATTTTTCGGAATTTATTTCATGTAGGAGACCCATTGAGCATTTGCTAGCTTAACGGTGTGCAATAATATAATCTATAAATTTTCTTATGAGTATATATATATATATATATATATATATATATATATATATATATATACAAATATATATATGTATATAGAGTTATTTAAAAAGAAAAAGAAAAAGGAAAAGAAAAGAAAAGAAAAGAATTATTAATAAACTAATACTAATAATAATAATAATAATACTAATAACAACTATACTAACTATTACTAATCCTTAAAGCAAGCAAAACGTTAGAAAAACAAAAGCAACAATCCCAACTAAAAGACTCCCACAGCATCCCTTTCCACGAGCCAGCCAGCAACCCCTTATCCTTATTCCACCAACGCCCCCTTTAGCCCGCGTAAGATTAACCGAACCGAACTCTCTCTCCTGTCTCCCTATTCTTATATATATATATATATATATATATATATATTTATCTTTCATAAAACCCTAACCTAAAACCTCCAGACCCTCCTCTTCTCATCTAGACCTAGGAAGAGCCGCCACCGCAGCCAGAGAACCCCGCCAGGCCGTCCAAATAAATCCCGACGACTGCGACCCCGCGAACTGCAGATTCCCACATGAGGTACCTGCGTTCCGGAGTTGTTTTCCGTTGACTCGCTCAACCAAACGTCGATCCGTCTTCACCGGTATGCTCACCCCTTAACCCTCTTCCATATATGTATTATAGCAGACCTCGATCAACGTATACCCATAGGCGAAAATAGCGCCCAAGTTGGCGCAAGCAGACAGAATTCTGGGATCGCAGAAAACTGCGGTGACCATCCATGTTGCCGAGTTCGTATCTCCCACCACAGAGATCCGAATTTGGTGATTCTTTTTGTATGCGTAGACCACTTGACCTAGTTTATTTTCTGTTAAATAACTCTAGATTATTAGCTGCTGTGGTCAGAATTAAATTCGTCATAAAACCCCACGAACCCATTTTTTTCAAATTTCCAAAAGTTGTGAAACGGAGCGCGCTCCGCCAAACAGGACCGCCCCGCCGTGTACCAAGTGTACCGAACGGTGCGCGATGAGTAACCGGACACATAAAAATTTGTGGAAAGTGATTCGGACGCGTGTGCGCGCCGGAATCAGCCCGTATCCGCGGACACACCCCGTGTCGCAGCTTTTGTGGAAGTCATGCGTATTTTTGCACGCTCCTCAGATTGCGACAAAACTTGTGCCACTGGACACGTGGTAACGCGCTGGTCATGTGACCCAATTTTTATGCAATTCTGAGATAGTTGACCAAGTCGCCAATTGGCGGGCCCCACAGTTGACTTTTTGGACGAAATTGTGTCCGGCTCATCGGAATCCACATTTGGACATACCGTTGGGTTCGTATTGATATTTAGAGTTTGTTTGACCTATAACTTATCCCATTTAGAGACTGTTACCCTTGGCACATTTTTTGGTGCAAAGTGGGCCACACGTGGATCCCACTTTTTCTTAAAATTACCGTTTTGCCCCTGTGTCCAAATTGGACGAAAGGGAAGTACTTTTTAGCTATTTTGCTTATTTTGGGAACGTTGGTGATATCTATTTCAGCATCCGGGGACGTTTATTCTGAGGCCGCAGTTTCTGAATTTTGGTGTTGACATCGGACATTACATTTTTGCAGCTTTCTTGCCAGGCAAGATACCTTGCCAAATTGCTTACAGTATTTTGCATGCTTAGTATATTTCTATATATTTATTGCATCTCTGTTTATTTATTGCATGTGTAGTTCCTTTCAGTCATTACTATATATTAGATATGTTGACACATACTTGACACCTAGTATCATGAGAGGACAATCATTAGGCGTATGGGCTTTTAACCACTCTGGTAAACCGTAGTATATAGTTCGCACTACGGGCGTGTGTCGCGCTGGTCGCTACCCCAGAGGCATGTCAATTTCTGTAGAGTCGCGCTGGTCGCTACCCAAAAGGTATGTCGATTTCTAATGTCCATTGACGGGTGTGTGAGTTGTGAGGCTTAGATCGAGTAGCCTACCCTTGCCCATACGTCGAAAAGTTATCCTCATTTGCATTTATATAGATTGTCTTGTACAGCGTACTTATTTATTTTCAAATTATAAGCTTGTTTACTGTATTCAAATTGGCTCACTTTTCTGTATCTTGTTACATCCCTCTGAGGACCTGGTCCCCTGCCAGGTATATCTGTTCTTGAGTATTTGTAGGAGCGCAGATCCGGATGGTTACATATGATTCGAGGGTGTCTTTTCTTCGAGCAATGATTGCTAGCTGGTATTCCTATATTGTATTTGTTGGGTTGTACTTTTCCATTCGAGTTGGTAGTAGATTTGTTTCCATCCAACTATCATCCTTAGATACTTATGTTGAGATCTTGTTGTATAGATGCTGGGTATTCATTTATATTGATTTTCGTGGATGAGATTTAGATTGTTCCCTGTGACTTGTAATACATTCTATACCACTTGTGGATTTGATATTCATATTACAGCGTACGTATGGATTTGGTTTCCATACATTGGAGTTGCCATATCCATGCGGCTGGCATGCTTACGTGTCCTAGTCCTACGTATTTTTGGGACGGGTGTGACAAAGGGTAGTAAGCAGTGCTAAATTTGAGTTGGGTACCCAAGCTAGCCTGCAAAATCCTCCAAAAATGGGACGTAAATCTGCTATCCCGATTGTACTCGATGCTCACTGGAACTCTATGTAGCCTGACTATCTGTCTCACATATAAATCGAAAAGCTTTTTCGTAGACAATCCCATTTTGAAAGGCAAAAAGTGGGCCAATTTTGTCAGCCTGTCAACAATAACTCAAATCGCGTCCTTGCCTCCTGGAGTGCGTGGAAGTTCGGAAACAAAATCTATCGTGATATGCTCCCATTTTCACTCAGGAATCGGTAGTGGCAGTAGCAATTCTCTTGGTCTCTGCCTCTCAGCTTTGACCTGCTGGCACACTAAACATCTGGAGGCAAAATATGCTACCTCTCGCTTCATCCCATACCACCACACGTGTTCCCTCAGGTCCTTATACATCTTATTAGCTCCCGGATGTATAGAATACTGGGAACGATGAGCCTCCTGCATGATCTCTTCCCGCAGGTCCCCACTAGGTACACATAACCTAGTCCCGTGCCTTAGTGAACCATCCTCAATAATAAATAAGTCATCCATCAATCCTGCCTGGACCTGAGCTCTGAGGCTTCACAGACCCTCATCACGGTACTGTGTCTCTCGAATCTTCTCCATCAACCTCGATTGAATCTGCATGCGCATTATCTGTATCTTCACTCCTGGAAAAATAACCTCGATGCCCAGGCTATCCAAGTATGCTAAAAAGTGGCGATTCATTGTCAAGTACATCGCTAGTGTATATCTACTCAAGGCATCGACAACTACGTTAGCCTTCCCTAGATGATACTGTAGTAAAATATTGAAATCCTTCATCAGTTCTATCCACCTGTGCTGCCTCATATTTAGCTCTTTCTGCGTAAAAATGTACTTCAAGCTCTTGTGGTCAGTGTATATTTCCACACACTCTCCGTAAAGATAATATCTCCACATCTTTAGGGCGAAGATCACTGCTGCTAATTCCAAGTCATGAGTAAAATATTTTCTCTGTGGCCGCAACTGTCTAGAAGCATAGGCCACTGATGAGAACATAAAATGTCATATTTTTATTCCTTAATGTATACTTCTTTATGCTCATTTGATGTCTAAAGATACTCATTATTTTATATTTTGACCTATGATGCAATTGGAGTCAATAAATGCAAAATGGAGCTAATTATCAATTCTAGACAGTTTTGATACCTTGTAGAAAAATGGTCATAACTTGCTCATCCGAAGTCCAATTGAGCTGATCCAAATTGATTCGGAAAGCTAAGTGATAGAGGTACAATTTTGCTATTTTGAGTTTTACGATATTCTGGATTCATCATGGACCAAATCAGACTTGAAGTTGAGTCAACTATGTTGTGCACGAAAAGTGGAGTTGAATTAACCATTTCCCAACTAGTTCAAAGATTTTATTTTATTGTTTGGGTTGTTGTAACTCTTAGAAGATTTTTGGGAAGATATTGTAATCTTTAAAAAACTAATTTAGAGTGTATAAAAGGGTAGAAATCAGAAGGAAATGGAGAATAACTCACAACTCTTCTTCCTCTTCTCCAATATTCTTTTGAAGTTTTCTTGAACATGCGGAGCTAAAAGTCTTGTTGGTCGAAGGAAACGGAAGCCTCGGAATGAATAAAAACTTGAGAGATCTAATCTGTGTTTATATTTTTGATTTGTGCTTTGAGTATCGAATATTTTCTTATGCATATTTTCATGATTATCTTGTTTAATGACTAGGATGCATACTAGTTTATTATTCCTGACAATCTAATGCTAAATTAGATATCGAATCCGTAATTGTTCGATCCCTCTAATTTGTGAAGCAACCAAGATTTAATGAACTGCTTTGTTTTATTAGATCTTAGGAGAAATTTTTTTGACAAAATTAAATGCAACCGCTTTTGCTTGTGTTGTTTTGCTTCATCGATCTCATCAAGTTTAATACGCTACTAGATTAAATCTTTAGCGCTTGTCTGGGGTTGTTTAGTAGTTAAGGTTAATTAGATCGCTTGTTTTTAATTAATTGTGGCTAAAGGAGATAGGAAAATATTTCCAACGATGAATATTCAAAGTATGAATTAATATATACTTGCATCGATGATCAGTTTTAAGATTCCAATGGTGGATGTTGACTGAGACCAACATTTATTTCTTCGATTATTTTTATACTTTAATTATTTTTAGATCTTTTTAATTTGCTTTGATCCAAAACTCTCTCCCCATCAGATTTCACATAGCTTAAAGATTAACTAATTACTGTCCGTGGGAACGATCCTTACTCTCACTACTACATATTATTTCAAGAGTAAATATTTTATTTTTGGGTGCCAACGACAGCACACCAAATTTTTGCACCGTTGCCGGGGAGTAATTTTAGTTGATTTTTGTGCTTTTAGTGACCTCTATTTCGATCTTGTAATTAAATAATTTTTTATTTATTAGAGCAAAAAAAAAATTACGATAACAGAAAATGGCGGCCAATTGTCAACTATTTGCACTTGGTTAGATCTTCCATCTAGGCATGCTGATGAGGTAAATGTTTCTTTCCTAGAACAACAAATTTCTAGTTTAACTTCGCTTGTTCGTCAGATGGTTGTAGGTAACATGAAAACAACAAAGGCTTGTGAAATTTGTCTAGTAGCAGGGCATCCAACCGATATGTGCCCAACTCTTCTAGAGGAGCCCAATGAACAAGTGAATGCGGCATGTAGTTTTCCTAGACTACCACAAATGAAATATGATCCCTATTCAGACACGTACAACCTAGGATGGAGAGATCATTCCAATTTCACCTATGAGAGTCCACAATTAAATCAGTCCGCAACTCAAAATTGCCTAAGTTACCAACAATACAAGCAGCAATACCTACAATCGAGCCAAACTTCTAATTCTGGTATGTCTTTAGAAGATATTGTTAAGTCTATTGCCATTAATAACTTACAATTTCAACAGGAGACGAGGGCTAGTATCGAAAGTTTGAACAATCAAATGAGCCAAATGACAACTGCAATTAATAAGCTAGAGGCACAAAGCTTAGAGAAATTACCATCTCAAACGATAGGAAATCCAAAAGAAACTCCATGTTCTATCATTTTGAAAAGTGGTAAAGAGGTTGACATTCCAGAAAAAGAAGCACGTGCATCATCAAAAGAGGACGAAGAGAAAAATATCGTTGCAGACACGAACATTCCTAATGACGATGTAGTACCTAACGCAAAAGAAGTTTTTAAACTTGATGGAAAAGATGGAGTAAAAGTTGCCATCAGTGAGAATTTTGAGAAAGAACATGAGTTAGCTTTGAGTACTAACTTATATAAAACTGTTGCAGTGTAGAATGATCTTCCAAAAAAACAACAGTCAGGTAACATTCCATATATTTTGTTACCAATTTATAATAAAAGACCTTTACCTTCTGTTTTGCAGGCATGTATTCTAGACTTGAAACTCCTGCCTAGTTATATCGAGTGTGCATAGAGTCGAGCCAACGACAATATTAAACAAAGGTGCTGCTTGGGAGGCAACCCAAGGGAAGTTTATTTTTATTCTCGCATTTTATTTTTGGTTATTCTATCTTTTTGTTCCATACATTGGGGACAATGTTTATTTTAAGTGTGGGGGAGGAGATTTAAATTTTTTTAACCTGTTTGAGTTTGTATTTTTCTAAAAAAAAGAAAAGATTTTTTTTAAAATAAAAGAATCTTGTTTTTCTGATTTTTAATGAGTTTTGGTTGTGTATGTCATGAGTAAGATTCAACTAAATTGGAAAAATTTATAACATGATTGAATAAGTAATTTTTTTTCAACTTAGAATTAATTAGTCAAGTTATTTTTTATTGAAAATAGTAGTAACTAAATTTGTAGACAAAAACCAGTGAGAATTTGAGCCTTTTGAGTGACACATCAGTCTCATTATTCTTTCATGAGAGATATTCTTTCACTGATTTGTTTCTCTAGAACTTATTTTGATTCTCTTCGAGATCCCATTGACACATGCATGCATGAACATGATTAAGTCTATCTTTGTTATGAGTTACATAAGCCAAATAGCCCACCTTGTAATTAATTCTTTTTTTGTTGAACCCCTTTGAGATTTATTGCCTTTTTTCTTGGTATACCCACATTATAAGCTTTCAACCAATAATATTTATACCTTTACCCAAGTTGCATAGCTAGTGGAGCATTGTTGATCATTATAATATGTATGGGTGTACGAAAAAATAAGTGTGGGGGTGTCTAAATTTGGGGTTTGGTTACAACCAACAAAATGGAACATATTTTCATCCTCAAATTCCTAAGCTCCATTTTGTTAAAAAAAAGAAAAAAGAAGGTTGGAACTTGTTTTACATTGTTTAAATGCTTAAAAGCCAAATTAAAGAAGAAGTTAAATGGAGTGATTGATTTTACATGTTTTATATTGAGCTTGAGTTGATTCATTTTTGCTCCACTAGTTTTGATGGCTTTTGAGCTACACTCCCAAATATATCCCACCTTAATCCTAAGCCACGTTACAGTCCATGAAAAGTCCTTATGATTTATGTTATGCATATGATCCCAGTGGTGGAGAATGAGAAGATATGCAAACTTATGGCAGATCATTTCTTCTGGATGAATTTGAGTGAAATATATACCTTCAAACACATGAGAGTTGAGTGTTTATTCCCGTGAGGGTCTACCTATTTAGTTTACTCCATTTTCAAGTAAAAATACCTACTAAGTAATTAGAAGTTGTTTAAGAATATATGTTCATGATATGTTATGAGTTTTGAAGAGCTTAATTATTTTTTATTTATGACATTGCAACCTTGAATTCTTTTTGGAAAAATAAATTAGAGTTTCGCCCGAGGACGAGCAAAGGTTAAGTGTGGGGGTATTTGATGAGAACATAAAATGTCATATTTTTATTCCTTAATGTATACTCCTTTATGCTCATTTGATGTCTAAAGATACTCATTATTTTTATATTTTGATCTATGATGCAAATGGAGTCACTAAATGCAAAATGGAGTTAATTATCAATTCTGGACAGTTTTTATACCTTATAGAAAAATGGTCATAACTTGCTCATCCGAAGTCCAATTGAGCTGATCCAAATTGATTCGGAAATCTAAGTGATAGAGGTACAATTTTGCTGTTTTGAGTTTTGCGAGATTCTGGCTTCATCATGGACCAAATCAGACTTGAAGTTGAGTCAACTATGTTGTGCACGAAAAGTAGAGCTGAATTAACCATTTCCTAACTTGTTCAAAGATTTTATTTTATTGTTTGGGTTATTGTAACTCTTAGAAGATTTGTGGGAAGATATTGTGATCTTCAAACAACTAATTTAGAGTGTATAAAAGGGGTAGAAATCAGGCGGAAATGGAGAACAACTCACAACTCTTCTTCCTCTTCTCCAATATTCTTTTGAAGTTTTTTTGAACATGCAGAGCTAAAAGTCTTGTTGGTCGAAGGAAACGGAAGCCTCGAAATGAATAAAAACTTATGAGATCTAATCTGTGTTTATATTTTTGATTTGTGCTTTGAGTATCGAATGTTTTCTTATGCATATTTTCATGATTATCTTGTTTAATGACTAGGATACATACTAGTTCATTATTCCTGACAATCTAATGCTAAATTAGATATCGAATCCGTAATTGTAAAATCCCTCTAATTTGTGAAGAAACCAAGATTTAATGAACAACTTTGTTTTATTAGATCTTAGGAGAAAAACTTTTGACAAAATTAAATGCAACCGCTTGTGCTTGTGTTGTTTTGCTTCATCGATCTCATCGAGTTTAATACGCTACTAGATTAAATCTTTAGCGCTTGTCTGGGGTTGTTTAGTAGTTAAAGTTAATTAGATCGCTTGTTTTAATTAATTGTGGCTAAAGGAGATAGGAAAATATTTCCAACGATGAATATTCAAAGTATGAATTAATATATACTTGTATCGATGATCAGTTTTAAGATTCCAATGGTGGATGTTGACTGAGTCCAACATTTATTTCTTTGATTATTTTAATACTTTAATTGTTTTTAGCTCTTTTTAATTTGCTTTTATCCAGAACTCTCTTCCCATCTTATTTCACATAGCTTAAAGATTAACTAATTACTCTCCGTGGGAACGATCCTTACTCTCACTACTATATATTATTTCAAGAGTAAATATTTTATTTTTGGGTGCCTACGACAGCACACCAAATTTTGGCGCCGTTATCGGGGAGTAATTTTAGTTGATTTTTGTGCTTTTAGTGACCTCTATTTCGTTCTTGCAATTAAATAATTTTTATTTATTAGAGCAAAAAAAAGAAATACGATAACAGGAAATAGCGGCCAATTCTCAACTATTTGGCACTTGGTTAGATCTTCCATCTAGGCATGCTGATGAGGTAAATGTTTATTTCCTAGAACAACAAATTTCTAGTTTAACTTCGCTTGTTCGTCAGATGGTTGTAGGTAACATGAAAACATCAAAGGCTTGTGAAATTTGTCTAGTAGCAGGGCATCCAACCGATATGTGCCCAACTATTCTAGAGGAGACCAATGAACAAGTGAATGCGGCATGTGGTTTTCCTGGACTACCACAAATAAAATATGATCCCTGTTCAGACACGTACAACCTAGGATGGAGAGATCATTCCAATTTCACCTATGAGTGTCCACAATTAAATCAGTCCGGAACTCAAAATTGCCTAAGTTACCAACAATACAAGCAGCAATACCTACAATCGAGCCAAACTTCTAATTCTGGTATGTCTTTAGAAGATATTGTTAAGTCTATTGCCATTAATAACTTACAATTTCAACAGGAGACGATGGCTAGTATCGAAAGTTTGAACAATCAAATGAGCCAAATGACAACTGCAATTAATAAGCTAGAGGCACAAAGCATAGAGAAATTACCATCTCAAACGATAGGAAATCCAAAAGAAACTCCATGTTCTATCATTTTGAGAAGTGGTAAAGAGGTTGACATTCCAGAAAAAGAAGCACGTGCATCGTCAAAAGAAGACGAAGAGAAAAATATCGTTGCAGACACGAACATTCCTAATGACGATGTAGTACCTAACGCAAAAGAAGTTTTTAAACTTGATGGAAAAGATGGAGTAAAAGTTGCCATCAGTGAGAATTTTGAGAAAGAACATGAGTTAGCTTTGAGTACTAACTTATATAAAACTGTTGCAGTGTTGAATGATCTTCCAAAAAGACAACAGTCAGGTAACATTCTATATATTTTGTTACCAATTTATAACAAAAGACCTTTACCTTCTGTTTTGCAGGCATGCATTCTAGACTTGAAACTCCTGCCTAGTTATATCGAGTGTGCATAGAGTCGAGCCAACGACAATATTAAACAAAGGCGCTGCTTGAGAGGCAACCAAAGGGAAGTTTATTTTTATTCTCGCATTTTATTTTTGGTTATTCTATATTTTCTTTGCTTTTAACCATACATTGGGGACAATGTCTGTTTTAAGTGTGGGGGAGGAGATTTAATTTTTTTTAACCTGTTTGAGTTTGTATTTTTCTAAAAAAAAAAAGAAAAGAATTTTTTTTAAACAAAAGAATTTTGTTTTTGTGATTTTTAATGATTTTTGGTTGTGTATGTCATGAGTAAGATTCAACTAAATTGGAAAAATTTATAACATGATTGAATAAGTAATTTTTTTAACTTAGAATTAATTAGTCAAGTTATTTTTTATTGAAAATGGTAGTAACTAAATTTGTAGACAAAAACCAGTGAGAATTTGAGCCTTTAGAGTGACACATCAGTCTCATTATTCTTTCATGAGAGAGATTCTTCCACTGAGTTGTTTCTCTAGAACTTGTTTTGATTCTCTTCGAGATCACATTGACACATGCATGCATGAACATGATTAAGGCTATCTTTGTTATGAGTTACATAAGCCAAATAGCCCACCTTGTAATTAATTTTTTTTTTGTTGAACCCCTTTGAGCTTTATTGCCTTTTTTCTTGGTATACCCACATTACAAGCTTTCAACTAATAATATTTATACCTTTACCCAAGTTGCAAAGCTAGTGGAGCATTGTTGATCATTATAATATGTATGGGTGTACGAAAAAATAAGTGTGGGGGTGTCTAAATTTGGGGTTTGGTTACAACCAACAAAATGGAACATATTTTCATCCTCAAATTTCCTAAGCTCCATTTTGTTAAAAAAAAAAGAAAAAAGAAAAGAAAAAAAAGAAGGGTGGAAGTTGTTTTACATTGTTTAAATGCTTAAAAGCCAAATTAAAGAAGAAGTTAAATAGAGTGATTGATTTTACATGATTTATATTGAGCTTGAGTTGATTCATTTTTGCTCCACTAGTTTTGATGGCTTTGAGCTACACTCCCAAATATATCCCACCTTAATCCTAAGCCACGTTACAATCCATGAAAAGTCCTTATGATTTATGTTATGCATATCATCCCAGTGGTGGAGAATGAGAAGATATGCAAGCTTATGTTAGATCATTTCTTCTGAATGAATTTGAGTGAAATATATACCTTCAAACACATGAGAGTTGAGTGTTTATTCCCGTGAGGGTCTACCTATTTAGTTTACTCTATTTTCAAGTAAAAATACCTACTAAGTAATTAGAAGTTGTTTAAGAATATATGTTCATAATATGTTATGAGTTTTGAAGAGCTTAGTTATTTTTTATTTATGACATTGCAACTTGAATTCTTTTTGGAAAAATAAATTAGAGTTTCGCCCGAGGACGAGCAAAGGTTAAGTGTGGGGGTATTTAATAAGAACATAAAATGTCATATTTTTATTCCTTAATGTATACTCCTTTATGCTCAATTTGATGTCTAAAGATACTCATTATTTTTATATTTTGATCTATGATGCAATTGGAGTCACTAAATGCAAAATGGAGCTAATTATCAATCCTGGACAGTTTTGATACCTTGTAGAAAAATGGTCATAACGTGCTTATCCGAAGTCCAATTGAGCTGATCCAAATTGATTCGGAAAGCTAAGTGATAGAGGTACAATTTTGATGTTTTGAGTTTTGCGAGATTCTGAATTCATCATGGACCAAATCAGACTTGAAGTTGAGTCAACTATGTTGTGCACGAAAAGTGGAGCTGAATTAACAATTTCCCAACTTGTTCAAAGATTTTATTTTATTGTTTGGGTTGTCGTAACTCTTAGAATGATTTGTGGGAAGATATTGTGATCTTTAAAAACTAATTTAGAGTGTATAAAAGGGGTAGAAATCAGGAGGAAATGGAGAACAACTCACAACTCTTCTTCCTCTTCTCCAATATTCTTTTGAAGTTTTCTTGAACATGCGGAGCTAAAAGTCTTGTTAGTCGAAGGAAATGGAAGCCTCGGAATGAATAAAAACTTGTGAGATCTAATATGTGTTTATATTTTTGATTTGTGCTTTGAGTATCGAATGTTTTCTTATGCATATTTTCATGATTATCTTGTTTAATGACTATGATGCATACTAGTTTATTATTCCTGACAATCTAATGCTAAATTAGATATCGAATCCAAAATTGTTCGATCTCTCTATTTGTGAAGCAACCAAGATTTAATGAACTGCTTTGTTTTATTAGATCTTAGGAGAAAAACTTTTGACAAAATTAAATGCAACCGCTTGTGCTTGTGTTGTTTTGCTTCATCGATCTCATCGAGTTTAATACGCTACTAGATTAAATCTTTAGCGCTTGTCTGGGGTTGTTTAGTATTTAAGGTTAATTAGATCGCTTGTTTTTAATTAATTGTGGCTAAAGGAGATAGGAAAATAATTTCAACGATGAATATTCAAAGTATGAATTAATATATACTTGCATCGATGATCAGTTTTAAGATTCCAATGGTGGATGTTGACTGAGACCAACATTTATTTCTTTGATTATTTTAATACTTTAATTATTTTTAGCTCTTTTTAATTTGCTTTGATCCAAAACTCTCTCCCCATCTTATTTCACATAGCTTAAAGATTAACTAATTACTCTCCGTGGGAACGATCCTTACTCTCACTACTACATATTATTTCAAGAGTAAATATTTTATTTTTGGGTGCCTACGACAGCACGCCAGCCACCACCTTCTTATTTTGCCCTAAAACACATCCCAAGCCCTTCCCCGAAGCAACACTATAAATGACAAATCCACCCATCCCCGATGGTACTGTCAAAACAGGCGCTATGGCCAATCTCTTCTTTAGCTCATTAAATGCAGCCTGACATACTTCGGTGCACATCAACTGCACATTCTTTCAAGTGAGTCTAGTTAATGGCTCTGCGATCCGAGAAAAATCCTTCACAAATTTTCTGTAATACCCAGCCAATCCTAAGAAGCTTCTGATCTCTGCAACAGAACTCGTGGTGGTCGAAGACTCTACAGCAACAATCTTCTTTGGATCTACAAAAATCTCATCTTCAGTCACCACATGCGCAAGGAACTCTTCCTTATCCAGGAAGAACTCATATTTCGAGAGTTTCCCATAGAGCTTCTCCTTCCGAAGGGTCTTTAGCATAATCCTTAGAGGTTTCTCGTGCTCTTCCGGTGTCTTCGAATAGACAAGGATATCATCTATGAATACTACTAAGAACTTATCATGGTATTGGTGGAACACCTTGTTCATCAAGTTCATGAAGGCTGCCGGGGAATTAGTGTCACTACTACCTTTTCTAGGAAAGGGTATTTTAGTAATTTCCTATTTAGTTAATTATTGTGCTTGATAAATAATTATCTATTGTATTAATTAATTGTTGTTAGACGTTAATTAATTAATTTGGACTTGTGTTAGTGGACCTAACTAGTTTAGTTTGGACCCATGGACCAACATGAATTAATTGGTTAGAACTTAGCCTATTTAGAAAGCCCATTGTTAAAGATATGGATTAAATTAATTAAATCATTAGACTAGAAGCTTCCTTCCTTAATTATTTCTTCATGAGAGGCCCCAAGTGGTATAATGGACATTACATGATAACTTGAGGGAGGGGAAATAGGGGCCGGCCTATATAAGTAGAGGGGAAAAATTCTCTCTCCTCTTTTTTATTCCAAATCTAGATCTAGAATTTTTCACTACCAAATTTTCTTCATTTCCACTTCATTTCTCTACCAAATTTATTCCAATTCCTTCCCAAATCACCATTAGAGACTTGAGAAGCAAGGATCTAGAAGAAGAAAGCAAGGATCTATAAAGAGGAGCAAGGATCTACAATTTGGAAGCAATTTCATCTCAATTGGAAGTTTCATTGGGAATCCATCTCCCAATAGGTACAATTTAATTTTTCCCTTTAAAATAGCTTCTAAATCTGAGATTTAATCATGGAAAATCAACCCATATGCATATACTACCCATAGGAATTGGTTTTGTGTTCATAGGAGGCCTATGGAGAAAGTTATGGTGCTTTTTGTGTCAATTTTGGGGAAATTCCGAGATTGACATTTGTTGTGTGTGTCAATTGATCCTATAGATCAATTTGGAAAGAGTTTATGTGTTTGGGGCTAGTTTCGTATCCACAATTGGGTACGTGTAGGTCATATCCCAATAATTTGGTGATATGTATTATTTTGGGAGTTTTCCCTCCGACACGGAACTTTGTACATGTCGTATTTTGACACGGACACATAGATCTATATTTGACACTTCCTATTGTTCATAAATAATATATGTGACTTGTGTGTCCTTCGGGGTGCAATTGGATGTGTGGTGGACTCGTGTCACATGCGTATCCTAGATCTAGTGGAATACAGTGTGATACTCTCCATATGTTGTGTATTTATGTGTAGATCTAATTATTGTACTTTTAATTCTTGAGTTATAATTGTGCATACATATATAGATATTATGTATATTTATTATAGTGTTTATTGTATCATAGATCTATGTACTATTTATGTACTAATAGAATATATATATTATGTGGTTTTCTTCTACATGCATTCATATATATATATTATAATATATTGTATGAATATATATATATATATATATATATATATGTTGATTATATATATATGTATGTTTAATTGGGTAATTATTTTATATGTAATTGTTATAGGATTATTTAAATATATGTATAGATGTAATTATAATATTTATGTATGTGTCCATATGGCTATGTTGTAATATGTACATTATTATAGAGGGGGTGTATTTATAGTTATTTGGTATTTATATATATAGATATTTATATATATATATGCATTTGGCTTATATATATATAGATATATATATATATATATATATATATATATATATATATATATTAGATTTATATATATATATATATTACAGTTTTTAGCGACTGGGATTAATGACAAACTGCTGTCATTAATAGCAGCGGATTCAGCTGCAGCCGCTGTAGCAGTGGCGGCAGCATTTAATGAGAGCCGCCATGTCATTAATAGCAGCAGCAGTGACGGGAAAGAGCAGTAGTGGCTATAGTGGGAACGGTGACGGTTGCAAACCGTCACCAAAGCAGCAGCAACAGTGCAGAATTCCAACAGCAGCAGCGATGACGGCTTCAGTGACAGCCAGAACTGTCACTAAATGCCTGGTATCAGTGTATCTGTGTTCTTCAATACAGTTTTCAGCGACAAATAGGCAGATTTATATATATATATATATATATGTTATATACATATATATATGTTTTATATATATATATTTTTAGGTTTTCAGTGACGGAGAATTGGCGACAGCAGCTGCTGTCACAGAACAGTAGCAGCCGCTGTAGCTAGAGGCGGCGCCATTAATGACAGCAGTCGCTGTCATTATTGAGAGGCAACAGCAGCGGGAAATAGCAGCAGTGGCGACAGCGGGAATGCTGACGGTTGTAAACCGTCACCAAAGCAGCAGCAGTGCAGAATTTCAACAACAGCAGCGACGACGGCTTCCGTGACAGCCAGAACAGTCACTAAAAGCCTGGTATCAGTGTATCAGTGTTTTTCAACACTGTTTTCAACGACGATTAGGCAGATTTATGTATATGTGTTTATATACTTATATTTATATATATATGTATATATATATGTATTGATATTGAGATAATACATATTATTATTGCTATATTTCTTATATATATAATATTAGTATATATTTATATATTATATATATGAGGGTAATTATTATATCAAGGTATTGAGTATTACCTTGAGGAGACAAAGGTAAATAAGGATACTCAAGGTACGGGGTTTGGGTATCAAGATTGTGATTTTTGTTGAGATACCAAGTTGGTTCAAAACCATGGTACCTATTTGATGTGTAAATAAATATTCTATATTATTATACATAATTGTTTGATATTTATGTATTGTGATGTTTGTAGAAGCATGAAAAATACGCTGGATAGCTATACGCAGCATGTTGATGCGGGGCAGCGTAAAAATATGACCTCAGAGCCATCAACGTGCAATAGAGCTTTTTCGCTGAGCACAACGTAAAATTTAAACTCAAGGACCATCCGCATAATGCAGTATGTCCAGGCTGCTTCTGCGTAAAAAGGGTACTACATCGCCTTTATGGCGTAAAACTCATCCGCTTTCAATGCAGCATTGAAGTGTACGAGGAACGCTTCGTATTCTTCGAAATAAACCTGTCAGATCATGCAATGAACCTGACGTCTGGACTCCTGACAAAGAGTACTGCACGACTACCCAGGCGACGGCTATAATGATGGCACGGCACTACAACCCAGGCTGTCATTTACTGCCATTTCCTTGGCGTAAACCGCTTTTACGAATACAAAGGAATATGCTGCCTAGTTTTACATAGGCAGATGTGAGCTGTTTACACTCCACAGAAGACAAACAGCCTGCCATGTCAAAAGCTGCTCTTTGTACAGGGCTTGAGGCACCTCTCTGCATTTAATACGCAGAGTGATGACAGAACTCGAGGCACGTCTCTGCATTTAATGCGCAAAAAGGGTGACAGACCTTCAAAACATGCCTCTGTATTTAATACGCAAGATAATGGCGGATCTCTGCATTTAATGCAGGAGATTTGATTAATTGTTACCGAACCGTCGTTTAGTGATATCCCCTTTGCGTAAACTGCTTTTACGTATACAAGGGGATACGCTTCCTAGTTTTACACAGGCAGACGTGAGCTTCTTACGCTCCGCAGAAGACAAACAGACTGCCACATCAGCAATTGCTCTTCGTACAGGATTCGAGGCGCATATCTGCATTTAATACACAGAATGATGGCAAATCTTCAAGATACGCCTCTGCATTTAATGCGCAGGATGGGGGCAGATCTATGCATTTAATGCAAGAATTTTGATTATATCTCCAAGAGCCGTAATTTCGGCTAAGACGTCCACATCATCACTTTGGCACATTTCGCCCACTCAGGCCTCAGTCAGGAGAAGAGGATCAGCTATCTTCTGTGCCCACTCGTCTTCTACGTCCACTCGGCCTCTATGCCTACTCGGCTTCTACGCCTACTCGGCTTCTATGCCTACTTGGCTTCTACGCCATGGTGACAGTTATTGGCTTCTACGCCAACCTCTTCTACGCGAAGGATAACTACCTACGTGACTTTTATGCCATGATCTTCGTAGCAGTTATACGCGTTGTCTCTTAATTGGACACGCGTCACACGCTCATTCAAAGATCATTTATACGCGGGTAACGGTTATTGTAACCATCGTGTAAAAGGGTGCTGTACTTTCCACGGTTCAGCTTCTAGGCTGACTGGATGGTCACTGTCACTAAAACTCTATAAATAGAGACCTCTATTGACAGAGGGAAGAAGGTCGGAAATTTGGTCACCAATTGGAGAGGCAGAGAAAAAGAAGGTCGAAGATTTGAAGATCGAAAGGTCGAGAACTCCAAGATCAAGAGAGAAGAATCCATAGCTCAGGCAAAGAGTAAGGATCAACGACTTTGGCATCGAGCATCCACTCTCTTTAGCAACCTTCGAAGCTGCTTTCTGTCTTCTACTGCATTTCTTCATCATCGTGTGGTCCAAGGGACAAAGTGATCGACCGCAGATCAGACTCCTATAGCAATATTTACCCAGATTGAAAATTTTTACTCAACATCCTCGTATAGGATTAAATTATGCTTTTTGTTTGTAAATATAAGAGCGGGTTTCGTATAAAACCTCGTTTCCATATCTTTCGTTTATTATCAAACACAAGATGGTGACTCTGCTGGGGAAGATCTTTCTCTTCTGATGAGGAAGCAATTGCTCAACACGATGCGGTATCCGTGGGATCCGTAAAGAAGACCCTGGTCGTACAGTTCGACCAGTCTGCCTACGACGATATGCTTCAAACAGGGGGTAGCTCTCACTCTCTCTCCGTCCAAGACAACAGGAAGCTACGTAAGGTCTGGATGCCCAAGACATCCTCTACCATTCCTGTCGACTCTCTGATCTCTCCGATCTCTCCGACCAACGAGGTTATAGCATTGCTCCCTCCGCTCCTTGCACGTAAAATTCAGTCGCCTGTCGCTGACAGGGCAGACAAAACTTCTGGCAATGCCTCAGCGCTAACCCAGAAGTATACTCCGCGCCTTGCGCGTAAAATTCAGTCGCCTGTCGCTGACAGGGCAGACAAAACTTCTGGCAATGCCTCAGTGCTAACCCAGAAGTATACTCCGTGCCTTGCGAGTAAAATTTAGTCGCCTGTCACTGACAAGGCAGACAAAACTTCTGGCAATGCCTCAGCGCTAACCCAGAAGTATACTCCGTGCCTTACGCGTAAAATTCAGTCGCCTGTCGCTGACAGGGCAGACAAAACTTCTGGCAATGCCTCAGCGCTAACCCAGAAGTATACTCCGTGCGTTGCGCATAAAATTCAGTCGCCTGTCGCTGACAGGGCAGACAAAACTTCTGGCAATGTCTCAGTGCTAGTCCATAAGTACACATCGCGCTCTGCGCATAAAATTCTGTCTCCCGTCTATGACGGAATAGACAAATTTTTTGATAATGCCTCAGCGCCAAATCAGGAATTCCAAGCGCACTCCGTGCATAAAAATGTATCTGCCCTCCGCGGAAAAGCAGATGATCCCTGCAATCTACGCAAGGAAAAGCAAGTGGCGGACTGCTCAACTACTCGGCCTTTACGCCAGCGAGGGAACAATCTGCCTGCCCTCCGGATTATGCGAGAAGCTGATGGCCGACTGAGGACCTCCTCGGCTTTACGCCAACCTGAGCAAAGCTCCAAATTATGCCAGGCAAAGCCCCTCAGCGTAAAGAAGGCTCAGTTTGCGGAAAGACACCCTCCTCGGGGATTATTCGCCACCCAGATGACCAACCTGTTGTATACGGGTGGCACAGGAAAAACTATGGTTCCCAACATCCGCATGCCCACTGATGTGAACAGAAGGAACAAGCCATCTTCTTCTTCTTCTGTAACTCCTCCTGACCTGCGCAAGTATCTGATCCAGAAACGGAAGGAGAGGGGATCTTCCAGCATGTCTATTACGCCTCCTAGCGAGTACTGTTGTAATAGTCATAGGATTGTAATTAATTGTTGCTGTTCTGAAGCAAAACGGTCGGTTTCGACCGGTTGATCTACTCTCCGTCTTTCCAGGAAGAAAAGCCCACACATGCATTTGTGAACATGGCTTCACACATACCTAGAGGAAGGTCGGGCTCAAGACGTCATCCCTCTAGAACTCCGAGCAGAAGGAGATTCAACATGCTCCTTAGGAACACCGAAGCTGGGGTGTTCCGAAACACTCGTTCGAGGTCACGACAACCGGCTTCGTACTCTTCTGATTCCGATGCTGGGGGTCAACAGTCTCCCAAATCAGACGCCAAAAGTATAGAGTCAACTTCTACAGAGACCTATACTAATCTTTCAATGACACCCAGGGAGATGGGAGTTTATGCCATTGGAGATGAACGCGAGGAAGCTTCCCCGTCCGGGAGCGCTGAGCAACGCATCACTATAATGGAGACGTCTCTGAAAGAGATGCAATCCATGATAGAGAACATGCACCAGATGATGCTAACTCAACACAAAACTGCCATAGCTCAAGCATCGGTCCCTCCAACTCAGATACGTATGGGGGTGGACTTACCACCATCCAACACGATCTAAGAGCCTGCTCTAGATCAAGAGTCAGCAGTTCCTCCGCTTCGTCACTTGGAAAATATATTACCTTCCGTTGGAGTCGTAATATGACCAATTCCTCACCACTCCATAGTCCCACTACCGGCTGAAAATCTGATACAGGCAGTACGGGAGTTGAAAGCCCAATTTGATGCCTTGAAGCACAAAGATCAGCTCAAGAAATTGGGAATCAACCAGCCTTACACGGCTATCTGGGAAGAGGCCCCTTTTCCTCCTAAATACAAACCACAGACCCTGGCTCTATTCGAGGGAAAAATATCACCGAGTCAGTACATGAACTACTTTAGTATGATGACAGTGTTACTATAAGGGAATGACGCCCTTCTCACTCGGGTGTTCAAGGGCTGTCTCTCGGGAGTGGCTTACCAGTGGTACCGTAGCCTGGCAGACAACTGCATTACTTCTTTCGACGACTTCAAAGCCTTATTCTTCACAAAATTCTACGAGGGAGGGATGGACATGTCGATGTCCTCTCTCATCGAAGTGAAGCAGAAGGAAAAAGTGGACGTTCGCATCTTCATCGAATGTTTTCGTCAAGCCACTTTGCAAATGCCTCCCGGAGTTCCAGACTCGGCATTGGTGGATATTTGCAGGAAGAACCTTCTTCCTGTGATCTCGGTGTTCATAGGACCATATCAATTCCATGATTGGCCCTCGTTCATTATCTCAGCGGTAGCCATCGAGGACAACTGTCGGAAGGTGCGTGACAATGGTATCATGATCTCTGTCTCCGACAGAGACAAAAGGCCATCCCCCAACAGCGACCATCCTCGCAGTTCCAAAGGAAAAGAAGCACTGGCGATCAATACGTCCAAACAAAAGACTGCGGCAACCACGCAGACGAAACCTGGGACTTCTAGGCCCATTGAAGTGTACTCTTTCGACGACGACGATATTCCGAGCATATTCGAGTGTCTCATCAAAAGTGGCAAGATTACCCTTCCGGAGGAGAAGCGGCCCAATGAAGTCGGCCGTACTAGTAAACCCAAGTACTGCGTCTTCCACAGATACGTACACCATCCTACAAAGGCGTGTTATGTACTGAAAAGGAAGATCCAGGAGCTGATCGATGCTAAGGCCATCACTCTGCGCAATAGCGAGAAGACGGTCACAGCCAACATGATCTCTCTGCAATTTGGCAATCTGCCAACCCAAGAAGTCCCGGACGGTGTTACACCTATTTTCCGGACAACGATGAACATCGTTAATCTCCCTCCGACTAGGGGTCGAAATCATGACCTGCTACCCCTAACTACCCAGCGAGGTGAGATTATGTGGGTTCATCCAGACCTGGTGTCGTAGATCGAGAAAGAGACTCAAGCTGCTAAGGCTAAGTCCAAAAAGAACTTAAAGCACAAACCGTGTCACATGATTATGGTACACTCGGCATCAGAAGACGAGGTATTTGCTACTGGAACCCGTTCAGGGAAAGCTTACCTCCAGGACTATGGAGCCAGCCAGGAAGATGCATCGGCAGACGCTTCAGCTGCCAAGCCTTCAGAACCGAAATCTGCCGTACCAGAGGCCGGTCCTTCGAGACAAACTTCGGCGGACAGAGGGAAGCAAAAAGAAGTGCGCTTCGATAAACCTGTGAAAAATATTCAAAATAAAGGTTTAGAGAAGCCATACAACTTCGACATCCTGGCCCAACTGGCTAATACACCAGCCAGGTTGTCCATCTTCGAACTACTCAGGCTCTCTCAAGACACTCGTCAAGCCCTGAGGCAAGCATTGATGCAGGCGGATGCATACTTGACCCAGCTCAAATCCCCTGACGAAGAACCCGTGGCGTGTCCTCAATGCCATAGTGTGATGGAGGTGGTCCCGAATATCACTTTCACTCAAGACGACATGCTGTTAAAACATAACAGGCATGACAGACCCCTCTATTACACCGGGTACGTCGGTTCCATAGAGGTCGACCGGATTCACATAGATCCGGGATCATCAATCAGCATCATTCCTCATAGTTTTCTTAGACCGCTGAGGATTCCTACCAGCAAATTGGCTTACACCACCACTACAATCGTGGGTTTCAACGCAAGGAAAAGTAAGCCGTTGGGGAAAATTCGCCTGAGGATCCAGATTGGCAACCTCAGATCGGTGGCTAAATGTTACGTCATTGATTCAGAGGTGTCCTACAATATTCTGCTGGGTAGACCTTGGATCCACGACCACAACCTCGTTCCTTCGACTCTACATCAATGCTTTAAAAATGTAGATGCCCAAGGAACAGTACAAACGGAGTTTGCTGATCTGAACCCGTTTAGAGGAGTAGAATCCTACTATTCTGATTCCGTGTTGTACTTTCAAGACTACATGAAAGAGGTGTCAGGCAAAGCAGAGAAAGAATCCCACCGGGAGCCAGAAGAACCCTCTGTCGAACAACCTCTGCCAATCAAGGTGAAAGGGCGAACTACTCGTCCAAAAGCCATAGAGCCTGTAGCTATCCACCTGAACAAAACTAGGTCAGGAAAAGGGGGTGATCCTCTAGTGATCACTTTGAACCAGAAGCCTCCACCCTTGGTCATCAACCTTCGGCGCAACAGGCAGCCGATTGATGTAAATGCAACCGGGAATGAAGTTTTAGATAATAATAAACATTCTCTTTTCCTGTATATTGACGCTCAAATTCCAAATCAGGAATCCTACCCCCGTGACGATATAGAACCTATAGCGCAAAAATTCTTGGAAGCTATAGATTACTATCATCCGTATATATGGAAATTGGCATCATCATCCAATGTCACCACGACATATGGACCGTATGAGGATTCTATCTTCATTGTCCCGCCTACTTGCAGCAGTTAGCATTCAATAGTCTTCGACCGCATGCGCAATGAACCGACTGCCCAAGAAGATTCTTTCAATGATGATGCTGGAAAAATGTAGGTTCACAGATACAGCCCGCAAGCTCTGAAGATTATACAAAGTATGGGTTATGACTTGAAGCTGGAACCAGGTCTCAACTACGGGAAAGGCAGACGAATGCCGCTGCACGGTGATACCTACTATCAACGAACTCGTTTCGGGTTAGGGTATACCACCTCCCTTACAACTTGTCACGACCCGCACCCGGTTTAGGGGCACGAGTGCGTGGGTACGTCCAGCCTACGCCGCAGTGTCGGCGGTAGAACGCTGTCAAGGTCTTGATACTATCTAGCTAATGTCACGCAAGCATCCAATCTCCATTAGGAGGCACGGATGACACAAATAAGATGAACACATACTCAATCACAAGATTACAGCACGATAAGATTTCGAAACAGAAATTAAATTAAACACAACACAAGTCCACAAGTAATATTCTAACTCAACAACATCCAAGAATCATCCAAATGCCGGAGACAAATCCGGTACCAAAATAGTCTACTTAAAGAACTAACAATAAATAATAATTCCGGCTAGACCTTCCAGAATCACAACTACTACCAAGTCTGCAGCTACTCACCATATGGTCCATAAAGTGTCGGACAGCGGTCCTCTAAGGCATAGTCTGGAAAAATATTTCCAGTCAGGAAGGAGCAAAGCAACACTCTCAAATAACAGTTCCATTAATTGATAATGTCTATAATACAATAAAACATGTCATGCTAGCTACTGAGAAGACAGTGAATTAAATGCAATGGCAATTTAAGAGAGACAGGCAATGTAAAGAGACAGGCAATAGGCAATATGATACAGTCAGTGTATGTATGGAAATAAAAGAAACAAGGAACAGTATCATATACGGGTGATGTAGTATATGATCTAAAATAGAGAACATGTACGGTAGCTACAGGGCCTGGCTAATCATGGGTGGAGAGCATGATTAACACTTACAATTTTCTATACTACAATAAGAGGTTATGATCACATTTCTTACTATCTACTTCCCCGCCCCCAACTAGTACTGTAGATCCAACCATGACACGTCACGATACACGAGCAAGTCAAGTCTATCATGTACGATGTCTAATATACATGTCGTGTAGAATGTCAATACGATAATCAAGGTAACATCTCATGACTGCAGATCCAGGCTATATACTAGTCCGTGTAGCACAGTGTCAAAGATTCAGTTGTAACATTTCAAGATCATTGAACTTATAGAAATTATCAAGAATTGGAAATTATCAGAGAATGTACTTGCCTTGGGTCCTTAGCTGGTAATTATGGATGTCCTGTTCCAGAGTATCCCCTGGGTGAAGTAGCAGTCCTAGAACCACATCACAAGCAAAACCATATTTGCATCAGATGCTACACTAACACAGTCTAAAACACTGAATTCAGGGCCTTCTCTAGGTATGATACTGGTCACCTAGTAACTAGATACATAAATATACACATCTTAATTAACATATGTACTCATAATATACATATCAAATTAAATACATATACAAAATATATGTATATATATATTAAAAATATGCTAAGGTTTTATACAAATATACATACATATATATATCAAAATAATTATACACATAAAAATATATGCATTTTTACCAGTTAAATTATACAATACTATATACAGGTAAATATACCAATTTATATTATATATACCACCAATACGGAAATATAATCTACATATATATATATATCATTAACTAATCATATACATATAATTTCTATCAATTACAATAATAGATATATGTAAATATATATACTTTTAAAATAAGTGATACCTGTATATATATAAACTTAATAAATAATACTTGTATGCGTATAGTTCATGGAAAGAATACAATACGTATTTATATTGTATACATACAAAAGGAATTTAATATAATATATATATCTAAACTATATATCAATATAAATACACTGCTATAGTTGTATATTTACCAAAATACGTTCATTTATATATTAACACATGTCAAAATGCGTACATATCATATATGTGCAAAAGTGCATTTTTAGAATATACATTTACATATTTATTACTATATGAAAATAACCAATATATACACATATATATATTCCAATTAGATATATTGAAAATATACTAAGTATATATATATATTTATATACATATACCAAATTACATATTTATACTATATATATACGTATTTACATGTATAGTAGTTATAATAGGTACATATACAATATATCAATTAAGTACATATATACAATAGAATTTCAATAATACCTTTATATACTTATACATATGTTAAACATTAACTACTGTACATATACATGTATTAGACATTAATTAAATACATACTTAAATATACAATTAATTAATAATAAATAGATAATATACAATTTACATATTTTAAATACATTCATATACTAAATATACACTATACATATATCTACATGTGCATTAATTTATACATACAATCATATGTACACATACTAATCCTATTAAACATTAATTTAATTTACATAATTACATATACATGCTAATGTATACATATACTTATACAAAATACCTACAAACATACATCCATACATACATATACTTATGCATTTTATTATACATACTTAATAATTAATCACCTACTATTTTATACAATTAAAGACAATAAAATAAATAATATACATATACATATTATATATATATACTCATGTGTATATATACATATGTATATATATACATATATATATATATATATATATATATATATATATATATATAGAGAGAGAGAAGGAAGAGGGAGAAGAAGAGGGAGACTTACTGATGGTTGCAGGGAGGCTCACCGGACCGTCGATGCAGCGCCGGCCGGGGATCAGCGGGAGGCAGTTGGGTGGTGGTGATGGGAGCAGGCCGCCGGAGTCTTCAGGAAGTCGGGGGTGAACGTCGTAGGGGGCAGTGGAAGTCGGGGAGAGGGGAGCGCCGGCGCCGGAGTCGTAGAGGCCGGGTTACGGGGCTCGACCGGGAAGGAACAGTCAGCGGCACGGCGGAGGGAGGAAGTCGGGCTGCGCCGGAGTATCTGTTGGTGGTGGAGATGGAGCGGCGGGCCGCCGGGGAAGCGCAGCTCGGCAGGGAGTTGGCAGCGCCGGACCGATCAGGAGGAGGAGGATGGGGAGAGCACAGCCGGGCCGGGCAGTCGCCGCGGGGAGCCGCCGGGGATCGGGCTGGAGCAGCTGGGGCTGACCGCCGGAGCAGATCGGAGGGGGATGGGTGAACAGTACCCAGTTTTCCCCCTCTCTCTATTTGAATTTGAAAATCAAAAGAAAACAAGAAAGAAGAAGAAAGGAAAAGAAGAAGAAAAATAGAAGAAGAAAGGAAGGAAAGAAAGAAGGAGTCTTGGTTTCCTACGTGAGGATGGAGGAGGCTTGTGAGGTGGGGGAAAATCTAGGTTTCTTGGGATTAGGGTTTGATGTAGACATGTCATTATATAGGATGAGGGGATTTTGATGGAGGGTTGTGATTGACCCTCCAAATGAGTGGTCCAAATTGGACATGAGGGAAATTAATTCATGGGGGATTTAGGGTGAGGTTTAATTAAAATATTAAGGATTCCTCATTGGTTAAAATAATTGGGTGTTGGCACAAAATGCCAATTTGTAATTTAACCCCCTTAAATTTGGGAAATTGCACAAACACATGAAATGACGAAAATTTGGCGGGCGATTCGGGGTCCGGTGTTTTGTAGGGTCAGGGGGCACAGTAAGACTGGTACGGGCTCAATTAGCAGGGCACTAGAATTAAATTAGGATTTTAGAATCAGATAAAATAGTATCCTCAATTTAAATAGAATTAAATGCAAGTTGTGTTCAACAATTAATTATGAGTACATGGAGCCAAAATCAGGTCAGGTCATCAATACCAATATTGAAGAAGACTCAGAACAGAATATTACCCTAATTTGGGCCGCACAAAAAATAGGTCAAGATGGCCTCCAATTTTTGATTGGAACGCACAACGATACAAAATAGGAATTAATTAAATAACGTCCGCGACGATTTTTGTGCGGCCAGAAATAATGCACAAAGAGCATAATTATGAGTTGCAAAATAACAGAATTGAAGGCGGGCATGTCTAGGGCAAGATTGTGAAATTTGTTGGAAGACAAAAGTCTGGATAGTGCTCCAAATATCGAAACAAAGGCAATGCGCAATAATTAATTAAAATACAGTAATTAATTACAATCTCCAAATATTAAATTCTAGATAAAATAATTAATTACAGGATTCTACAATTCGGACAGGTGGGCATCTACTGGGCTTCTAGGTCAAGTCTACTATCACAACACAAAAGAACACTGTCTATAATATAATATATTAAAGTATACATCACACAGTTATTTAATTTAAATATATACTATTCATGCAAATTAATTAATTATAACTACAATAATATTAAATATTGCAAAAAGTCGAAAATACCCCTGTTTTCAGAATGTGGTAGTGACAAGTCTACCCACCTTAAAAGAATTTCGTCCTCGAAATTCAAAATCCTCAAAGTAGCATTTAATCATACACATTATTATTCTCTCAAATTTAAATTCATCAACCACGAATCAATTAATAATCTACAAGGTCTTCTCACAAATTTCAAAAAATTTCTGAATTATTTGTATTCCTGAAAAATCCTCGAAATAGAATCAAGTCCCTTTAAAATTTCCTTGAAAGTTTTGAGTTAATAATTCAATACCCGGAATTTAATATCCACTCTTCAAAATACTCAACAATATGATATTTAAGGACTCTCCAAATGTGACATCCAAATATAAAGTTCTAAAATTCATAACTTGCAATTAAATAAATATATTGATAAATCTCCCAAAATTTCCAAATTAATAACCAACTTAAACATGTCATAATCTTTCCTGGAATTAATTAAACCATAAATTATGCAATGTTAATTTCTTACCCTCTATTTAAATCAATGGTCATCCTCGAATGTAATCATCTTGCCTCTCTTGTCAAGTCATAACCCCTTCGTGAATCTTTGTCATGGTTAAACCTCGATAGTCATGGTCAAAACTTCCTACAATCATACGACATGCAATCTAAGGGGGAAATGTATGGTCATGGTGTCTTTTGTCATGGTATTGCAGTCTATGTATCAGGGTGTACTATTAACTACATCATAACAAGAAATCATGCATACAAGCTACGGTACTAAGGTATCAGTCAATCAATCAAATAGGTAGGAACAGAAAGAAGGAAAGAATCAAATAGATAGGAACAGAATGAAGGAAAGAACAGAACCTGCTAACACATTACCTGCAGTATCGGTCTCCTCGACCGTCATCGCAAATGCCCGCCCTGCTGGGGTGGTTCCCTTTGCGGGTGCTGAGCAATATACGGTTCCACAGGTAGCCTAACTGGATCTCTATAATCTGAAGTTGCGCGTGGGCCGGGAAGATAAGGAACTCGAAGACAATCCCTTACTCGATGTCCCGCAGCGCCACAGTGCAAACAAAGTCCCTGCCTCGTTCTACAGCTCTCCCAAAGGTGACCTGGCTTCTTACAGAAGTGACAAGTTCGTTGATCCTGCTGTACAGGAACTGGTGCCGGGTACTGCTGTTGATACTGAAATGCCCAGGGTTGTCGCTGGATAGGAACTGGTGCTAGGTACTGCGGTGGATGCTAAAATGTCCATGGTTGTTGCTGAATATGAAATGGTACTTGGTACTGCTGTTGGTGCTGAATACGGGGATGCTTGGCCGGTCCTGCGCTATCATTCGTATCTCCAAAAGTATTATGACTCCTCTTAGGCCTGAGGTCCAGATCCTCTTCTGCAATCTGAGCATCCATCAAGATAGCCTCAAAGGTAGCGGAACGACGACCAGAAGTACGCGACTTAATCTCTCTTGTCAGTCCCTTTCTAAATTTCCGGGCTCGATCTCCTGGGTCTCGAATCATAGACGATGCAAAACGGCTCAATCTACAGAATTCTGCAGCGTACTCGTCGACCGACATGTTTCCTTGAACTAAGTCATAAAACTGACTTTCCAAGGTTCCCAATGCCACGTCGGGAAATAACTTCTCCTTGAAGAGTTCCTTGAAGGTCTCCCAAGTAAGTCCTTGCGCAGTAATTCTCGGCTCCGTGCGATACCACGTGAGTGCGATATCGAACATTTGACTGCCAGCGGCTTCTATCTGCAAGTTCTCCAGAATCTGGGTCAATCGCAGACTTCTCTCTATATCCTCTAGCCAGTCGTCAGCGTAGAGTATCCCTTCGGTGCCTTTAAACTCTCGAGGCATCATCCTCTTGAAATCCACTATAGTGCCTGATCTCTGCTGCTGGCCAGGAAACTGCTGGTACTGTGCTACTCTCTCCAAAGCTTGGAGAGTCATTTGATGAGCATTCTCCATGTTTTCTTTCATCAGCTCGGTTTGTGCCTGGTACGCTTCTGCTTGTACCCTCTGAGCCTCAGCTTGAACTCGCTGAGCGTCTGCCGTTACCCTCTGGGCATCTACCATACCTTGGATCAAAGTAAACATCTGCGTCCCGTCAATAGACAAACCTCCGGGAATCGGAGTTGGTGGAGGAGGAAGGTTGTCCGTCACAGCTGCGGCAATCTTCTGAACAGGTGGAGGAGGAGGATCCCCGAAAAGTGCAGATACACCTACGTGCATCGGAGATGTAGGAGGAACTACGGCTGTCTGTCCATCAGGTGGAGAGGTGGCAGACCCCTCTAAAGCTGATGTTCCCGCTCTCATAGACCTTGTCTGCGGCGACATCCTGAAGACAGATCCCAAAGAATCAATTTAGGCAAAATACGATATCATCAAGGAAGGACAGTACAGTTCTAAGAAGCAACATTCAAGATAAATAGATTGGAATTAACCCTAGTTGTGATTGCACAGGTCAAAGATACATCCAAGGTTTGATACCTCTATCCCCTAGGTATCACAGTCCAACCACACTCACTGCTAGCTTCCTTACTTACTGAAATCGTTGATACTAGTTATTCTTATCACTCAATGCATATCAATTCCAATACACTATACTAAGTACTGGTACATACATATATATATCAAAATAATTATACACATAAAAATATATGCATTTTTACCAGTTAAATTATACAATACTATATACAGGTAAATATACCAATTTATATTATATATACCACCAATACGGAAATATAATCTACATATATATATATATCATTAACTAATCATATACATATAATTTCTATCAATTACAATAATAGATATATGTAAATATATATACTTTTAAAATAAGTGATACCTGTATATATATAAACTTAATAAATAATACTTGTATGCGTATAGTTCATGGAAAGAATACAATACGTATTTATATTGTATACATACAAAAGGAATTTAATATAATATATATATCTAAACTATATATCAATATAAATACACTGCTATAGTTGTATATTTACCAAAATACGTTCATTTATATATTAACACATGTCAAAATGCGTACATATCATATATGTGCAAAAGTGCATTTTTAGAATATACATTTACATATTTATTACTATATGAAAATAACCAATATATACACATATATATATTCCAATTAGATATATTGAAAATATACTAAGTATATATATATATTTATATACATATACCAAATTACATATTTATACTATATATATACGTATTTACATGTATAGTAGTTATAATAGGTACATATACAATATATCAATTAAGTACATATATACAATAGAATTTCAATAATACCTTTATATACTTATACATATGTTAAACATTAACTACTGTACATATACATGTATTAGACATTAATTAAATACATACTTAAATATACAATTAATTACTAATAAATAGATAATATACAATTTACATATTTTAAATACATTCATATACTAAATATACACTATACATATATCTACATGTGCATTAATTTATACATACAATCATATATACACATACTAATCCTATTAAACATTAATTTAATTTACATAATTACATATACATGCTAATGTATACATATACTTATACAAAATACCTACATACATACATCCATACATACATATACTTATGCATTTTATTATACATACTTAATAATTAATCACCTACTATTTTATACAATTAAATACAATAAAATAAATAATATACATATACATATTATATATATATACTCATGTGTATATATACATATGTATATATATACATATATATATATATATATATATATATATATATATATATATAGAGAGAGAGAGAGAAGGAAGAGGGAGAAGAAGAGGGAGACTTACTGATGGTTGCAGGGAGGCTCGCCGGACCGTCGATGCAGCGCCGGCCGGGGATCAGCGGGAGGCAGTTGGGTGGTAGTGATGGGAGCAGGCCGCCGGAGTCTTCAGGAAGTCGGGGGTGAACGTCGGAGGGGGCAGTGGAAGTCGGGGAGAGGGGAGCGCCGGCGCCGGAGTCGTAGAGGCCGGGTTACGGGGCTCGACCGGGAAGGAGCAGTCAGCGGCACGGTGGAGGGAGGAAGTCGGGCTGCGCCGGAGTATCTGTTGGTGGTGGAGATGGAGCGGCGGGCCGCCGGGGCAGCGCAGCTCGGCAGGGAGTTGGCAGCGCCGGACCGATCAGGAGGAGGAGGATGGGGAGAGCACAGCCGGGCCGGGCAGTCGCCGCGGGGAGCCGCCGGGGATCGGGCTGGAGCAGCTGGGGCTGACCGCCGGAGCAGATCGGAGGGGGATGGGTGAACAGTACCTAGTTTTCCCCCTCTCTCTATTTGAATTTGAAAATCAAAAGAAAACAAGGAAGAAGAAGAAAGGAAAAGAAGAAGAAAAATAGAAGAAGAAAGGAAGGAAAGAAAGAAGGAGTCTTGGTTTCCTACGTGAGGATGGAGGAGGCTTGTGAGGTGGGGGAAAATCTAGGTTTCTTGGGATTAGGGTTTGATGTAGACATGTCATTATATAGGATGAGGGGATTTTGATGGAGGATTGTGATTGACCCTCCAAATGAGTGGTCCAGATTGGACATGAGGGAAATTAATTCATTGGGGATTTAGGGTGAGGTTTAATTAAAATATTAAGGATTCCTCATTGGTTAAAATAATTGGGTGTTGGCACAAAATGCCAATTTGCAATTTAACCCCCTTAAATTTGGGAAATTGCACAAACACATGAAATGACGAAAATTTGGCGGGCGATTCGGGGTCCGGTGTTTTGTAGGGTCAGGGGGCACTGTAAGACTGGTACGGGCTCAATTAGCAGGGCACTAGAATTAAATTAGGATTTTAGAATCAGATAAAATAGTATCCTCAATTTAAATAGAATTAAATGCAAGTTGTGTTCAACAATTAATTATGAGTACATGGAGCCAAAATCAGGTCAGGTCATCAATACCAATATTGAAGAAGACTCAGAACAGAATATTACCCTAATTTGGGCCGCACGAAAAATAGGTCAAGATGGCCTCCAATTTTTGATTGGAACGCACAACGATACAAAATAGGAATTAATTAAATAACGTCCGCGACGATTTTTGTGCGGCCAGAAATAATGCACAAAGAGCATAATTATGAGTTACAAAATAACAGAATTGAAGGCGGGCATGTCTAGGGCAAGATTGTGAAATTTGTTGGAAGACAAAAGTCTGGATAGTGCTCCAAATATCGAAACAAAGGCAATGCGCAATAATTAATTAAAATACAGTAATTAATTATAATCTCCAAATATTAAATTCTAGATAAAATAATTAATTACAGGATTCTACAATTTGGACAGGTGGGCATCTACTGGGCTTCTAGGTCAAGTCTACTATCACAACACAAAAGAACACTGTCTATAATATAATATATTAAAGTACACATCACACAGTTATTTAATTTAAATATATACTATTCATGCAAATTAATTAATTATAACTACAATAATATTAAATATTGCAAAAAGTCAAAAATACCCCTGTTTTCAGAATGTGGTAGTGACACAACTCCTAAGTCAAACGAGGATATCTTTTCCTCTTCTCAAAATGGCTCAGCGCCCTCTGACTCATCTCATGCTCTCGAACGAACATTATCAGTAAATATGGTAGTGACAGATTCCTTCGAAGCAGACGAACAAGAATCTGAACTTTTTGAGAATGACGCTTGGGCTCAGCAAATGGATACACAATGGGAATTCTTCTTCGAGCAGAGAGAACCTCCCACTGAAGATAAAGTTATCCAGATTGACGTTGGGGATGAACTTTCGCCAAAGCCGATATTTATCAGTAACAATCTTTCTGAAGCAGAAAGGAAAGAAGTTATCCAGCTGATAAAAGAATATATCGACGTCTTTGCGTAGCCAGGCCTTGATCTAAAGGTAGCTACTCATAATCTTAATATATTGCCCGATTCGAAGCCTGTGAAGCAGCACCAACGCTAGTTCCGCCCGGATATGATGGACGCCATTGAAGCTAAAATCAAGAAGCTGATAGCCTGCGGTTTCATCCGGGAAGAACAATATCCCGACTGGGTCGCCAATATTGTCCCGGTCATGAAGAAAAATAGGAAAGTACGTGTTTGCATCAATTACCGAGATCTGAATACAGCCTGCCCCAAGGACGAGTTTCCTCTTCCCATCACAGACGTCATGATTGACAATACATACAGTTTTGAACGTATGTCTTTTATGGACAAATTTTTAGGATACAATCAAATCAAGATGCATCCTGAAGACGAGAAGCATATTGCCTTCCGGACACCATTGGGGGTATATTGCTATACGGTCATGCCCTTCGGATTGAAGAATGTCGGGGCTACGTACCAACGGGCTATGAGTAACATATTACATGAACATTTACGCAAGACAGTGGAGTGTTACGTGGACGATGTAGCTGTCAAAAGTCGCCTCAAGGATAATCACATCCAAGACTTGAAGACAGTATTTGAATTGATGCGCCTATATTAACTCAAAATGAATCCTACAAAGTCCTTTCTGGGGGTATCTAGTGGCAAATTTCTGGGATTTGTCATTACCGCCAAAGGCATTCAAGTGGACCCTGATAAAGTCATGGCCATCTTAGAAATGCGACCGCCCCGCAATCTGAGGGAACTCAGGGGATTTCAAGGTCGTTTGGCTTATATCCGGAGATTCATATCCAACCTCTCTGGGAGATGTCAGCCCTTTTCTCGTCTCATGAAGAAAGGTGTGTCCTTCGTATGGGACGAAGCCTGTCAGCAAGCTTTTAATGATATTAAACGCTACCTCACTAACCCGCAGTTCTGGTGCCTCCCGTCATAGGTAGACCATTCTTGCTGTATGTTCGAGCGATGGATTATTCTCTGGGAGCTCTTCTCGTACAAAAGAATGATATGGGTCATGAACAGGCTATCTACTACCTCAACAGGATGATGGTCGGAGCCGAACACCGGTATAACCCAGTGGAGAAGGAATACTTGGCTCTGATGTTCGCTATCCAGAAAATGCGACACTATGTCACAGGCCAAACCATTCATATCATCTCTAGGATCAATCCTCTTCAGGTACTGATGAACAAGCCAAGTGTTCCTAATTCCAGACTCGCGACTTGGGTAATGTTATTAACACCGTATGACATGGTGTATGTCCCTCAGAAGTCTGTCAAAAGCCAAGCATTGGCTGACTTCCTAGCTGCTCACCCGGTCCTTGAGGCCTCCAAACTCTACGAGGACATTCCCGACGAAGTTACAGAATGTAATTCTGCAATGGAAAGTGATGCAGGGCAACTATTCTTCGACGGTGCCTCCAGGACTGGTCTCAGGGGAAACATGGTCTCAGGAGTAGGGATAGTCCTGGTTACTCCTGATAAGCTCGTCATCTACCGAGCATATTCTCTTAGCGAGCCCTGTTCTAACAATGTGGCGGAGTATAACACTCTACTAATCGGGCTCCAAGTCGCTAAAGAATTGGGCGTCGAATCTTTGAAAGCCTTCGGTGACTCTCTGTTGATCGTCAATCAAGTCAGAGGAATATACGAAGTCCGGAATCCAGACCTCATCCCCTATCAACGAGCAGCGGTCAAGATAGCCATGACATTCAAAGGATTCTTCCTAGAATATGTGCCCCAATCTCAGAATCTGGAAGCTGATGCCCTAGCCAGTCTAGCAGCAGACTTAGCTATCCCTATAAGAAGGCAGAATTCGGTGATCCTTCTTAATAGAGATTAGTTCTGTATGAAGAACAATTTCTACATCGAACGCAGCTACGCTGTGAACACCAATCCTCCCAGGAGAGACTGGAGAAGTCCCTTTATAGATTTTGTGGCATACAGAATCTTGTCAGAGGACCCTAAAGAAGCAGTATCCGTCAAAAGACGATCATTACGCTTCTACTTTGACGCATCCTCACAGTGTCTATATCGCCGGACCTACGATGGACTGCTATTAAGATGTCTTTCCGATGATGAGGCACAGCGGATTATCCATGAAGCTCACGACGGCGTATGCGGAGCGCATCAACCCGGTCCTAAGCTACAGGATCGTATTAGGAGAATCGGCTATTACTGGCCTACTATGATCACAGATGCAATAAAGTATGCAAGACAATGCAGAGCCTGTCAGGTCCATGCAGACTTTATCCATCAACCTCCTGAATATCTATATCCTACGGTTGTGTCCTGGCCTTTCGAAGCATGTGGTATGGATATTATTGGTCCTATTCACCCGTCTTCTTCCAGAGGTCACCGGTTCATACTGGCCATCACGGATTATTTCTCCAAATGGGCAGAGGCGATCCCTCTTGCTGAGGTAAAGGCATCTAATGTGATCAGTTTTATCAAGCATCACGTCATTTATCGCTTCGGGATACCCCAAAGGATATTTCATGACAATGGGCCTCAATTCATCAGCCAAGCGTTTCATCGAGTTTGCGATAAAAATCGGATACAAAATGTCGCCTCTACGGCATATAATCCTGCTGCTAATGGTTTGGTGGAAGCTTTCAACAAAACCATTATCAAACTCTTGAAAAAGTTCGTCTCTTCGAACAAGAGGGATTGGAATGAGAAGCTGGGAGAATGTCTCTGGACATACCGCACAACGGTACGAGCACCGACAGGTTGTACCCCATTCTTATTAGTTTACGGGAGCAAAGCAGTTTTCCTCATCGAGATCCAAATTCCGTCACTCAGGATAGCCGTGGCTAATGAGTTGACTCAAGAAAAGAATGACCTGTTAAGGCTTCAAAAGCTAGAAGGATTAGACGAGAAACGCCTCCAAGATCAACAGCACATCGCGTTCTACTAAGCACGCATTTCCAGAGCTTTTAATCAAAAAGTAAAAGAAAGAGTGTTCAAAGTTGGCGAGCTAGTTTTAGCTGTGAGAAGGTCGATGATTCTTACTCACAAGAGTAAGGGTAAATTCCAGACCAAATGGGAAGGCCCTTATGTGATCGAGACGACGTTCTCAAACGGCACTTACAGGTTAGCCACGCCTAATGGAGACCTATTAATGGCTCCTATCAATGGCAAATTTCTAAAAAGGTACTATGCTTAACCTCCTTTGCTCAAATGGAGTATGGTGAAGATCTTATTCTGACAAAACTACTTCCAAAACAAAACTAGTTGGATCGTATTCTATCATGTCCATATAACCTCTGAATAGATATGTTTAACTAATTTGGAACTTCAAGACCTATCACGTCCATATTACCTCTGGTAGTATTTTGTGTACAAATTTTGGCTAAAGCATATTATATCATGTCCATATAACCTCTGAATAGATATGTCCTGCTGAAACTTACCGAGAGTATATCACGTCCATATTACCTCTGATATCACTTTCACCCAAACCTGTCATTTATATTCCAAAATGATGGGTCCACAAAGTCAGATAAGAGTCTCTTTATTATTCCCAAAAAGAACAAAATTACATTAAAAAGCAAAAAGGTACATCATTTGGGGGGAGCGGTTAGGTCGCGAATCTGCTGCGCCAGAGCAACCATTCTCTCATCCCTGGAGTTCAGAACGTCGGTACGAGCCCGCTCCAACATTGCTGCATCATTGTTCAAAGCAACTAGCTCAGACCGAGCCTGCACAAAATCAGCATGGAAGGAACCCACACATGTCAGGTTCTGCTGAACAGTCGCCCGTCGCTCCTTCAGCACATCTCAGGCTACCGACAAAGAGAGAGCCTTCGCCTCTGCTCGAACGAGCTCATCTTTCAATATGCGGACCCTCGCTGCCTCTTCCTCATATTCGGCTTCGTACTGGGTCAACTCGGGAACGACATACTCCAATTGGGCATGCTCATGATCCATCTCCTGCCGTTGAGCCTCGATGGACTTGTTCAGAGACTCCATTTGTGCAGCAAGCTCTGCAGTCAGGGAGTCGTACCTAGCTTGAACGAGATAGTCAATGCTGCCTCGAGCTAGCTGCAAGTATTCATTAATAGGTTGCTCCAAACTATTAACTATCTCCTCCAGCGTGTCAGCTACCCAGTGTCGTTGAATTCTCGGATCGGCACTATCGCGGACCGGGAGGAGCCCCTCAGAGCCTCGAAGCTCAGATTCTTTGCCAACACCATTGATATTAACATTTTCAAGGTGGTGTAGAAGATACTAGTGTACTGCTCGTTCAGCGCAGCTAGGTCCGAATGGACACTGGGAGTGGCCGCGATATTGGCGAATCTCCCTCCAGGAATGATCGCAGACAATGTACCCACGGCCGTCGCCTCAACAGGTGGTGCGACAAAAGAAGAAGCGCCAACACCGGACGAAGTGACCGGCGTACTCAAAGGAGGCATTGTCACAATGACAGGCTCGTCCTCCTCTTAATATATCGGAATCTCTTCGACGGGTGAGCCGGCACCCGAGAGTGTCTCCTCTTCAAAGTCAGGCACCTCCGTGTCACCGCCAGGACCTGAAACAGTGCAAAAGGGCGCATCTACACTGCCCTCCCCGAAGATGTCTTCCCCTGAAAAGAAGACAAAAGGAAGTTAATATCGAAATGATGTTAACTTTTCTAAAAAGAGACGTAAAGACGACGTTTACCCATGGCCGATGGTGTATATGTCGCGTCTGCGGCCAGTACAGCTAAATCATTTCTTATTGATGCTAGGCAAGCTGTCATACCTGGAGAAGGTGGTGTGTCAACCGTCACTGGCAAATATTCTTTCAGGCCCTCATCAAGTTCCAGCCGAGGTTCATCAGGTGGAATCTCGCTGGGTGCACCTACAGACACGGCGGGGGTTTCTCCCGATGCTGATCCGGATAAACATATCCTTATTCGGCTCAGCCCCGAAGGTGATCTCGTACCACTACCTGAAGCGGTAGCAGCGACAACAGCCTCAAGAAGGAATTCTCCGTCACCGCCAGCCGGAACTGCAGAGGCTCCCTCTCTAAAATGTGAGGAACCTCTAATCAAAGAATTATCCTCAACAGGGGAAGATGCAGGCTCACTTCTAGGAGCCTCATTGTCGGGAATCCTGAGAGGACGAGTAACCGTCTTCTTCTTCCTCTTCCGAGGGGAAGTCTCCTTCGAAACATGAGCCCTTCGCTTACCAGAGATTACCAGAGGCCCTGCAAGCGGAGGTATTTCACCCCTCGGTACCGCCAACAGAGGCTCATCTGGATTCACGGAATCTTCACCCTCGTTAGAAGAGACCGAGGGGACTTCATCTCTTCCTGCAGACTTGGAAGAGGGCACCCTAAAACTTCCATGCATATCAAAATCGCGATGGAAGGTGTTGGTTGCCACATAGAACTGGGCATACGAGTGGAGGATGCGCAGCTCCGTGGAGAGTGAAATGACGGGCACGGTAAAAGTTGCTTCAGTGCAACCCATGATAAAGTATCGCCATCCTCTCGCTACATCAATGAGTCCACCCCTGGACCTGAAGCTGGTGACGGTATTGCCCACATGCAATTGGTCGTACCTAAACTGCCTGGCAAACCGACTAGGCAGGTAGGGCTCCAAGAAGCAATGGTCTTCGCTTCTGTACAGCAAATGGGAAGGTCTAATGCAGACCAACCAATTAAACGCCTCAGAAGAAAGAATGGTCTTCCCGTCACCTACATCCTGAAGTCTGATCCCTTGTTGATTGAGATGTACAAGGGGGACAGTACAGAAGAGCTTCCAGCTGTGACTGAAACTCAGCACCCGCCGACAGTCTAAAACTGTGGTCATATTCCAGGAGGATATCTTGTAATTCAGCAAGAAACTACCCCCGAACTACTTCCAGATCCGGGAGACATCACCCGGGGGTTATGGAGAGTTAACTATCCCATCAAATACAAGTATGGTAATTCTACCCTGGGAAAGCTATCACGCCGGGTTTCATCGTCGAGCAGTCCATCAGTCATGGCCCTCAGGCCAGCTTGTATGCGACACACCATGGCAGGGAGCAAGCCCAGTCTTGCCTCGAACACCAGACATACTACAGGCCATAGCATGTTGTGGTGAATACGGTCCGCGGATGCAATGTCGGGTACCACCAGTCGGCGCAGCCATATAGAGAGGAAGCCAGCCAGTTGAGCTTCCTTGGACAGAGGCCTGCGGCAATGCCTCAAATAACTGTAGGCCTTAGTGCCTGCAAGATATTTCCCTATCCCTTCGTCGAGAATCTGGTCCGGAGCCCCAGTGTCCTCCATGAGATCGTCAACTACCTGAGCACTAAGCACGCTCAGGAAATTCAAAGGCTGATCCCTCGTATCCAAGACCTTCTCTGGCTTAGCAGTCCTAGTCTGGTGAAAGAAGAGGTAGGACGCCCATTATTGATGTGAGCCAAATCTGAAGGCTCACCATAAAAATTGGTGCAAGCAAGGTAGTGGCACATCAGCTCCTGGTACACTGCCACTACCCGAGGGTCAGAATCCCCCAGCTCCCAGTTTGTGGGAACGTACTCCTCATAAGGAGTATCCCCCATCGGCAGTCTCGAGATCTCTGCCATCTCGTGGAGCGCCAATCCCAACTCCCCCAGTGGAGTGGCGAAAGTCCCGGTGAGCGAGATATATCGCTCCATCAAAGCCAGAAACAGGTTGGGGTTGGGAGGTAACCCAACGCTGGTAGCGCTCACAACTGCGAATAGACCAATGCTCTCTAGCTCAGTCTGAAAATGCTTCAGAGCCCAGTCAGCTAAGCGAGCCCACCGAAGATTTGTTGGGGTGACCCATCCACTGCACCGAGGGTTCACCTTGGTGTATACTCCCCCGTGCCCCATGAAATTATTGCAGAAGGTCGGTAATTACACCGGCTAGAGCACCAAGCTGTCTTCACTCGGGACACTGCCCGGGTACAATCCCCTGAACGGCATTACAGAGCCAGAAGGGCGGCTGACAAATGACCCTAGGCCAGATCCCTTCGGGTAAAATATCTTCCCCGGCCTGCCGTGAAGATCGGGAGTCAGCGTCCACGACATCCTCCTGGGATGTGTAGCATGGAAGAACGCCGAGATGGGATAGTCTCTCAACATATTGGGCAGATACAAGACCAAACCCCCGGCAAGGAAAACCCAGAGTTCTTTCTTTGGCTTCGTCTGGGACTGCTTGTCAATCATGGGCCCGAAGAGAAAAGCCGGCTTTATATACTGGTCCCTGTCTATATACGTCAGGGGCTCTCCATTAATCATGTTCAGCAGTGTTTTCTCGCCCTGAGCCGATATCAAAAATTCCCTTCCTTCAGGGTACTGGGGCCCGGAGATAGGAAATGTCCCGTGCGAGAGATCCTCCAGATAGTTGGAGTGCAGCATCCCGGCGGCAGAACCCATCACATCGGCTAGCGGAGATACATGCAAGTTAACTGCAAGAGTGCAAGAAAAACATATTAATTTCTATAACTAGACATTACAGATCTTGCAGCATACGCCAAAAATCAACAGTCTGTGCTTTTCGCCAAGACTGTAAAAACTTGATCATTACGCTGGAATCCATTTCCTAAGACGTAAAATTCAAGGCTGGCAGTATACGCAAAGTTTCGACAGTCTGTGTTTTACGCCAGACTGCCAAAGTTTGAGTTATTACGCCGACAGCGTAACACTCAAATTTATAGTATACGCCAAGTTTCGACAGTATGTACTTTTACGCCCGACAGCAAAAATATGAAGTTTTTACGCTGACACATTAGAAATGTGGACGTAAAAGATGAAACGTCTCTGTGCATCATCTTCCTCAAAGAGGCTATCAGCACAGAAGACGACCTAGCGCGTTCACGTACAATGTGTGCGAAGGATTTTCAGTCGTTCTTCTTCGTCCCAAAAGCTCTACCACTAAGGCCGGGTGCACTGCTCATCGGCGGGATACTTCACTCAGAATGAAGTTCGCCTTGCCTGGCCGAAGACACTCTCGCTTGAGCAGAAGAACGAAAAGAAGAATCAACATTCTTTCCCTTAGTGGAGGGGATTTGTTTTGGGGGCCATTACTGAAAACTTTGAAGGCTCGGAGAGGAAACGAAGAAGAACTCGAACAGTCGAAGGCTTTCTTTCGCAAAAGACGGATGAAAAGTTTTTCTCTCAAAAGCTTGGGATATATATAGAGTTCGGATGGACTCCTCGATTCCCGAACCAAATCCGACATTTAATGTTCGGTCATGATTGGGTACTTCGTCAGCCTATTACTCAGAGAAGGCGGACAGTCAGCGAATTCGAAAAGTTTTCGTGCAAAGCAGATTCGTGGTTCTTACGCTAAGGAGCTTCTTACGCTCGACAGCTACAAATCTACGGTTTTACGCTCAGGGACTATAAATCTATGGTTTCACGCCCGGATGCTTTTATGCTCGGTAGCTTTTATGCTCGAGAGGCTACAAACCTACGACTTCACGCTCAGGAGCTACAGTTCTATGATTTCACGCTCGGTGGCTTTTACGCTCAGAGGCAACAATCCACAACTTCACGCTCGGAAGATTTACTTTTCACAGACTACGAATCTACAGGTTCCACGCTAAGGAGCTTCTTACGCTCGACAACTACAGATCTACGGTTTTACGCTCACAGGCTATAAGTCTATGGTTTTACGCCCGGATGCTTTTATGCTCGGTAGCTTTTACGCTCGAGAGGCTACAAACCTACGACTTCACGCTCAGCAGCTACAAATCTATGATTTCACGCTCGGTGGCTTTTACGCTCAGAGGCAACAGATCCACAGTTTCACGCTCGAAAGATTTCCTTTTAAGAAGCTACAAATCTACAGTTTCTACGCCCGGATGTTCTCATGCTCAGCAGCTTTTACGCTCGAGAGGCTACGAACTTATGATTTTATGCTATGACTTTCCGCACATCTGAAAAAATACGCAGGCCAGAGTACGCGTACATCTGAACGATTCTCAAGGCGGTCAATTGCAAGAGTTCACACAGAATATACTCCTTCTTGACCTCAAAATATCCCAAGTACCCGAAGCATACAGAGTTCAACATTGAAAATTACTCTTCTCTATGGGTCAATTGGAAGTTCATCCAGACTCCAGTCTGAATATTTTATTTACGAATTCAAGATGGCGACTCAGTTTTTGACAGCCATTTCTCGCCATGTTCCAAGAAATTTTCGAGAAACCTTTCTTGAAGATGATTGTCTGAACAAGAATTATGTTTATCAGAAGTGACAGTTCAGAATTCTATGCAACTCCCCATTCCTAACAGCAGGACAGTTCGAATACTCGAATGCTAAGCGGCTTTCTACACACCCTTAGTTATGCGTAAAAGACAGGACGAGACCTAGCACTCTTTCTAACAGATTTGGCGTAAAGTTACCAGACGTGTCGAAGCTACACATATTCAGACTTCACAGTAAAGTATATGGCAAAATAATTATATGCACAGAAGAAGACGATTTTATTTATTTTCATGATTACTTATGAGGGAAATCCAGTCTACAAAAGGGTTTTTCTTCATTTTCATGATTATATATGAGGGAAATACCGTCTACAAAGGATTTCCTCGTCGTCGTCGGAAGGCCACCCCCAGAGTCTGTTCTGCCAGGTTCTCGCATTGGTGGGCTTCTTCATCCATCTTCTCCAGCAGTTAGTCGGTTTCCGCAATCGACTAACAAGACAATAATACATGGCGGGAGGATACAGGACTGGGCATGCATAAATGATGTAGATCCCATGCTCTGTATGCCATGACAGATTGAGTTGAGGTATTTTACCCAACTCAATACTCGAGGACAGAGCTAGTTTCTGCTCTGGTCCACGTAAATATTAGGAGACGATACAGCTTGTAAGCTGTGTGGTCAAATACGACCCTTCCTCTCTCCGGAAGAACCGCCATACAAAGTTGCTGATTATCCCGAGCAAAGGAGGCTATGATATCCTTCCATGATCCATCGTTGCAGAGGACATTTGCTCGAAGACACCGTCTTTTTTGGCTCCTTACATGCTGGAAGAACATGGTCTTCTTCTTCCTCAAGTCAACCCGACGAACTCCGACGATCATCTCTGTGTGGTGAAAGAGATGTGGGAAGAACAGGTTAACTCCTTAGCCTTTTATAGGCAAGATAGAGCCCTCCGAATCCCAACGGATCCCCAATAACTCTGCCATAAAGTCAGCTTTGAAGGACGTGTCAGACTTGACCGTTTCATGCTTCATTCAAAGCGTTTCAAATTACGAGGAATTTAAAAGCTTTGAAGGGGGTCTTGTAGATGCATGAAAAATATGCTGGATATCTATACGCAGCATGTTGATGCGGGACAGCGTAAAAACCTGACCTTAGAGCCATCAACGTGCAACAGAGCTTCGTAAAATATAAACTCAAGGACCATCCGCATAATACAGTATGTCCAGGCTGCTTCTGCGTAAAAAGGGTGCTATATCACCTTTATGGCGTAAAACTCATCCTTTCAATGCAGCATTGAAGTGTACGAGGAATGCTTCGTATTCTTTGAAATGAACCTGTCAGATCATGCACTGAACCTGACGTCTGGACTCCTAAAAAAGAGTACTGCACGACTACCCAGACGACGACTATAATGATGGCACGACACTGCAACCCAGACTGTCATTTACTGCCATTTCCTTGGCATAAACCACTTTTACGTATACAAAGGAATACACTGCCTAGTTTTACACAGGCAGATGTGAGCTGTTTACGCTCCACAGAAGACAAACAGCCTGCCACGTCAAAATCTGCTCTTCATACAGGGCTCGAGGCACCTCTTTGCATTTAATCCGCAGAGTGATGGCAGAACTCGAGGCACATCTCTGCATTTAATGCACAGAAAGGGTGGCAGACCTTCAAAACATGCCTCTGCATTTAATGCGCAGGATAATGGCAGATCTCTGCATTTAATGCAAGAGATTTGATTAAATGTCACCGAACTATCATTTAGTGACATCCCCTTTGCGTAAACTGCTTTTACGCATACAAAGGGATACGCTGCCTAGTTTTACACAGGCAGACGTGAGCTTCTTACGCTCCGCAAAAGACAAACAGACTGCCACGTCAGCAGTTGCTCTTCGTACAGGATTCGAGGCACATATCTGCATTTAATGCACAGAATGATGACAAATCTTCAAGCACACCTCTGCATTTAATGCGCAGGATGGAGGCAGATCTATGCATTTAATGCAAGAGATTTGATTATATCTCCAAGAGCCGTAAATTCGGCTAAGACGTCCGCATCATCACTTTGGCACATTTAGCCCAATCAGGCCTCAGTCAGGAGAAGAGGATTAGCTATCTTCTGCGCCCACTCGACTTCTATGCCCACTCGGCCTCTATGCCTACTCGGCTTCTACGCCTACTCGGCTTCTATGCCTACTTGGCTTCTATGCCATGGTGACAGTTATTGGCTTCTACGTCAACCTCTTCTACGCGAAGGATAACTACCTACGTGGCTTTTATGCCGTAATCTTCACAGCAGTTATACGCGTTGTCTCTTAATTGGACACGCGTCATACGCTCATTCAAAAGATCATTTATACGCGGGTAACGGTTATTGTAACCATCGTGTAAAAGGGTGCTGTACTTTCTACTGTTCAGCTTCTAGGCTGACTGGATGGTCACTGTCACTAAAACTCTATAAATAGAGACCTCTATTGACAGAGGGAAGGAGGTCGAAAATTTGGTCACCAATTGGAGAGGCAGAGAAAAAGAAGGTCGAAGATTTGAAGATCGAAAGGTCAAGAACTCCAAGATCAAGAGAGAAGAATCCAGAGCTCAGGCAAAGAGTAAGGATCGACGACTTTGGCATCGAGCATCCACTCTCTTTAGCAACATTCGAAACTGCTTTCTGTCTTCTACGGCATTCCTTCATCATCGTGTGGTCCAAGGGACAAAGTGATTGACCGCAGATCAGACTCCTATAGCAATATTTACCCAGATTAAAAATTGTACTCAACATCCTCGTATAGGATTAAATTGTACTTCTTGTTTGTAAACATAAGAGCGGGTTTCGTATAAAACCTTGTTTCCATATCTTTCGTTTATTATCAAACACAATGTTTACCTTGGAATTTACGTACCTGGAGATACGGTATCCTAATATTTTAAGATGTGATTTTTATGACTTAGATTTTAATATCTTGACCCATAATTTTTATATTAGACTTTTGCAACCTAGAAATAGATATTTGACCTTGGTTTGACCATAGTTGACCATAGTTGACCTTAGAGTTGACCATAGTTGACTTTCGACTTAGAATTGACTTATTGACCTATAAGTTGACTAGTTTAACTTATTCTCTTTTCGGAACCTTGTATTGATATTGTATTCCATATCTAGGTCTTCGAGGCACCGAGTCAGAAATCTGTGAGACTATTCATTGGGCTTTAGACGAGTACATTCTCTGATAGTTTTTTATTTATGATATCCTCTATGTTCATTGTATCGAGTATAGATATCCATGTTCTCTTGACACTATGGTTACACGGATTGGTATATCCAAATCTCGTCATGAGATATTATTCCTTGGTAAATGGTGTATATGGTACAAGTATTGTTTCATTGGTTATCATGTACATGTACAGACACCGATTCTCGGGAAGAGTCGCTATCTTCTTGGGGAATCTCATGCCATAGCATACCATGGTTGGATCTATTATACCAGTCGGGGGTGGAGAGTATTAGTATAGATATGTGATAAATATCCCTATTGTATCAAGTACTGATTACTAAATAGTGTTGATCATACACCGCACGTATGATTAGCCAGGCCACATTACATCTTGCCCAAGCCGATCACATGTTAAGCTAGTACTCACACACTTAGTCATTAGTATTCTTGTTTCATTGGCATATTATTCATTATTGTATTTATTTCTAGTATTTTCTTATTGTATATATATCTCTTGTATCTATTGTGCATCTTGTTTATCCACAACTATTTACTGTTACATAGTTTTTATCATGATTAGAACTGTTGTTAGAGTGGTACCCTACCAATTATGGACCCCATGATGTTGTGGGTTTAGATTCTGAGACCCTAGTTCAGGAGGGGCTTATTCCAACTGAGACAGTTGACCCATGAGTTGTAGCGTCATAGTATTCTTTTGTACTAGATTTGTTTCCAACTTATTTTGTTACTTCTTCAGACTCATTGAGGTATTATTTTAGACTCATGAGTTGTATTGTGACTATTCTATTCTTTATCTGATTCGTACTCATTTCTATCTTAGTTCTGTGATTGAGTATACTATCATTATTGGTGGTTCATTATATTGTTAGATAGATTATCTAGACAACGTTCTACCACCGATTCTGCGGTGTAGGCTGGGCGTTGTTTCCGACTTGTACCCTTACACCGGGTGCGGGTCGTGACACATTTTTGGTGGTGCCCTATGCAGGTCTTGCTTCACAAAGTATGTGATATCGTGGTAGTACGACAATTTAGTTGTACTACTGCGAGCCTGCAATAGGATATAGGATATAGGCTGAGATACTCAATCACATCTAGGAAAATTCTTTTGATTCAACTATTCTCCTTTTATATTGCTACTTGATCTCTTAATCTGTCCTTTCCTTGATGTCTTACATCTTGTGTCATATTGATTCTTTATTTTGCTTTGTCTCAGGATGCTGCCTAAGACTAGATCGCAGCAGGGGAGAGCAGTTTCTAAGAGGTCTGCACCAGTCACTTCTCTGGTGATTGGAGTGTCAGCTGCTTTCGGAGGTCCACCACCTACTCAGAGGACTATGCCAGCTGTATCTGAGGGGCTTCCACCTCCACCTCCTGTGCCAGCAGAGACGTCATACATGTTTATACTGTTTCGTGAGATGCTCGAGGCATAGAGGGCTCAGTCAGATGAACATCAAATGCAGACCGACGTTCTACGGCAGGGCATCGAGAGTGCTCATCAGCTTGCTCGTGCTGTAGTCGAGAGAGGAGTTCCGGTCCAGCAGCAGGATATTCCTCAGGTTGCTCAGCTTCGGCCAGGCAACATTCAGGACTTCAAGAAATTGGAGCCTAGGGTTTTCAAGGGGACGGAGGGCATCGTCTATGCTGATGATTGGCTTGAGGACATTGAGCGTCTTATGAGGGTGTCCCATCTTTTTGAGGATCTGAAGGTTGAGGCGGTAGGACTTCAACTGTTCGACGTCGCTCGCACTTGGTTCAGGAATGAGCCAGTTCTGGTTAATGCAGGACAATCTTGGGAGGTATTCAAGGATCTTTTCAATAATAAGTTTTTTGCCCGTGCAGACAGGCTAGACTTGGGGAGACAGTTTGAGAGTCTCATTAAGGGAGCATGCCTGTGGAGGATTACGTTGCGGAGTTCGGCAGGTTGAGCCAACTTGCAGAGTATCTGGTGAGAGAGCCGGAGGTTCGAGCTATTCGTTTCCCTGAGGGTCTAAACTGGAAAGTGAAGATTCTCATTCCGTCTTTTTATGAGACATACTCGGAGATACTTGCGGAGGTACGCAAGGTTGAGTGAGAGTTGGGTTTAAAGCCCAAGAGAGACCGTGATTCTTTTCTGGGGGCCAATGGCAGTGCAGTATCTGCCAAACGTCCTCATTTCTAGTCCAGACTATTCCAGCAGCCACAACAGAACCAGACTCCAGCTAGAGCGCCTTTTCACCAGGCACCTCAGTAGCAAAGACAGTTACAGCAAGCTCCATGCAACTACTGCAAGAAGTCCGGCCACATCTGGGAAGTTTATAGGAGGATGCTAGGAGTTTGTTTGTATTATGGTACTGAAGGGCATCAATCGCGTGAGTATCCTCGTCGTGCAGTTCAGGGAGCAGCTTCAGCTCCGAAGGCACAAACGAGACCACCTACAGCATAGTCGAGGGGACCGCTTCCGACACAGCAGTAGCGTTTTGTCCAACATCAGCAGCAGGAAGGTGCTTGGCAGGGACGAGCGTTTGCTATAACCGTCGAGGAGGATGAACCCACCGGATATGTCATCGCAGGTTCTTTCTTCTTGATTCTATTCCAGTTTTAGCTTTGTTTGATAGTGGTGCTTCCCATAGTTTTGTATCTGTTTCTTTTGCTTTGAAGCATGGTTTGGTAGCCGAGTCTTTGCTTAGGACTTGCAAGATCATGACCGGGGGAGGCATTATCCTGGTTAATGATATTTGTAAGGATCGGAGAGTTACTTTGGGAGGCCGGGAGATGAGTGTGTGTCTACTTGTAATGCCACTTCCGAGCTACGATATTGTACTCGGGATGGATTGGTTGAGTAGGCACCGTGCTAGCATAGATTGTAGAGGAGGTAGAGTTTTGTTTGGTCTGCCAGGAAAGCCAGAGTTCGAGTTTGCTAGAGGAGCTGCAGAGCAGGGAGAAGGCATTATTTGTGGAGCTATGGTGGAAGACAAGGAGTTGCCACATCCGTTGATAGCAGAGTTCTTGGATGTATTTCCTGAGGAATTGCCAGGATTGCCGCCAGATCGAGATGTTAAATTTTCTATAGACTTGGTGCCAGGTGCAGAACCAATTTTGCAGCACGTCTATAGAGTAAACAACAGCGAGTTGGTCGAGTTAAAGAAGTAGGTGGACGAATTGTAGGATAAGGGGTTTATCAGATCGAGTTCTTCACCATGGGGAGCCCCGGTATTGTTTGTACCGAAGAAGGATGGATCGGTGCGCATGTGCATTGATTATAGGGCTTTGAATAATATCACTATCAAGAATAAGTATCCTTTGCCACAGATTGATGATATGTTTGATCAGTTGAGTGGTGCGAAGGTATTTTCTAAGATAGATTTGAGACCAGGCTACCATCAGGTGAAGGTGAAGCCGGAGGACATACCGAAGACTGCTTTTAGAACAAGGTATGGTCAGTACGAGTTTATGGTGATGCCGTTTGGTTTGACTAATGTACCAGCGGTATTTATGAACTTGATGAACAAGTTGTTCCACCAGTACCTTGACAAGTTCGTGGTGGTGTCCATCGACGACATACTCATATACTCGAGGAGACTGGAGGAGCATGAGGATCATTTGAGGATTGTGTTGGATGTAATGAGAAAGGAGAAGTTGTATGGAAAGTTGTCTAAATGTGAGTTTTTCTTGGACAAGGTAGAATTCTTGGGGCATGTTGTGACTGGTGATGGTATTTCAGTGGATCCGAAGAAGATTTCAGCAGTAGAATCTTGGAAGAGTCGGAGTTCGGTAGCAGAGATCAGGAGTTTCTTGGGATTGACAGGCTATTACAGAAAGTTTGTGCAAGATTTTTTGAGGATTGCCGAGCCGATGACCAGACTCACAAGGAAGGTTGTGGAGTTTATTTGGACGACGGATTGCCAGGTTGCTTTGAGGAGTTGAAGAAGAGGTTGACGTCTGCTCCAATTTTGACGTTGCCATCAGGGTCCGGAGGTTTCACTATTTATAGTGATGCATCAGGGAAGGGTTTGGGTTGTGTTCTTCAGGAGCATGGGAAAGTGATTGCCTATGCATCCAGGCAATTGTGTCCTCATGAAAAGAACTATCCTACCCATGATTTGGAGTTGTCAGCAGTCATATTCACCCTGAAGTTGTGGAAACATTATTTGTACGAAAAGCGTGTTGAGATCTTCACAGACCACAAAGGCTTGAAGTACATTTTCACGCAGAAGGAGTTGAACATGAGGCAGCGTCGGTGGTTGGAATTGATGAAGGATTTTGATATCTCTTTGCAATATCATCCAGGGAAAGCTAATGTAGTTGCCGATGCTTTGAGCAGGTATCGGGTAGCTATGTTCTTGATGCAGGATCGATATTTGTTGGAGGACTTGGAGAGCTTGGGCATTGCGGTGATTGTTCCTGGTGGTGCTATACAGATGTGGGGATTGCAGATACACTCAGATTTGATGGACAGGATCAAGGCAGCACAGTATGAGGATGTATCCCTGAGGAGTATCAGAGCTCAGGTGAGAGCAGGATTGGAAGATGATTTCACTATTGTAGAGGATGGATCTTTGAGGCATGGAGTTAGAGTGTGTGTGCCTAGTGGGGAGTTGCGTGAGGAGGTATTGCAGGAAGCACATCGCTCTCAGTATTCCATGCATCCAGGTGCTAACAAGATGTATCGGGATATGCGAGAGAGTGTGTGGTGGTATGGCATGAAGAGGGAAGTGGCACAGTTTGTATCCAGATGCTTAGTGTGCCAGCAGGTGAAAGCCGAGAGGTAGAGGCCAGGAGGTTTACTTCAGCCATTACCCATTCCAGAGTGGAAGTGGGAACACATTACTATAGATTTTGTATCCGGACTTCCACGATCTCCAGGAGGGAAAGACGCAATTTGGGTCATCGTTGATTGGTTGATCAAGTCAGCCCACTTCTTGCCTTTCAAAGTAGGTTTGTCTACGGAGAAGCTGGCAGAGATGTATGTAAGGCAGATCATTAGGATACATGGAGTTCCCGTCAGCATAGTCTCGGATCGGGATAGTCGTTTCACTTCTCATTTCTGGAGGAGTTTGCAGGAGAGTTTGGGCACTCAGCTCAAGTTCAGTACTGCATATCATCCCCAGACAGATGGGCAGTCAGAGAGGACTATTCAGACTCTCGAGGATATGTTTCGCACTTGTGTACTAGATGTCGGGGGTTCTTGGAAGGACCATCTCCATTTGGTAGAGTTTGCTTACAACAATAGTTACCAGGCTAGTATAGAGATGTCATATTTTGAAGCTCTATACGGTCGGAGGTGTCATACTCCTTTGTCTTGGGACGATGTTGGAGAGAGAGTTTTTCTTGAGCCAGAGATGGTTGTGGATGCAGCAGATAAGGTTCAGTTAATCAGAGACAGACTTCGAGTGGCGCAGGACAGACAGCGGCATTGAGCCAATAGCCATCGGAGACCTATGGAGTTCGAGGTATAGTTTAGATTTTGTTTTGTGTTTTTCTTGGTTGTTTGTTATAGATTAAGTTCTTAAGGTGGTATTTTGTTCTAGGTGGATGGTTTGGTATTTTTGAGGATTTCTCC
>JAYESA010000015.1:90641681-90809181 GCA_036927795.1 Iris macrosiphon | reverse complement strand
AGTGATCCATCGGGGAAGGGTTTGGGTTGTGTTCTTCAGCAGCATGGGAAAGTGATTGCCTATGCATCCAGGCAATTGCGTCCTCATGAAAAGTACTATACTACCCATGATTTGGAGTTAGCAGCAGTCATATTCACTCTGAAGTTGTGGAAACATTATTTGTACGGAGAGTGTGTGGAGATCTTCACAGACCATAAAAGCTTGAAGTACGTTTTCACGCAGAAGGAGTTGAACATGAGGCAGCGTCTGTGGTTGGAACTGATGAAGGATTTTGATATCTCTTTGCAATATCATCTTGGGAAAGCTAATGTAGTTGTTGATGCTTTGAGCAGGTATCCGGTAGCTATGTTCTTGACGCAGGGTAAATATTTATTGGAGGACTTGGAGAGCTTGGGCATTGATAGATTGTTCCTGGTGGTGCTATGCAGATGTGGGGATTGCAGATACACTCAGATTTGATGGACATGATCAAGGAAGCACAGTATGAGGATGTATCTCTGAGGAGTATCAGAGCTCAGGTAAGAGCAGGATTGGAGGATGATTTTACTATTGCTGAGGATGGATCTTTGAGGCATGGAGTTAGATTGTGTGTGCCTAGTGGGAGTTACGCGGGGAGGTGTTGCATGAAGCACATCACTCTCAGTATTCCATGCATCCAAGTGTTAACAAGATGTATCAGGATATGCGAGAGAGTGTGTGGTGGTATGGCATGAAGAGAGAAGTGGCACAGTTTGTATCTAGATGCTTAGTGTGTCAGCAGGTGAAAGCCGAGAGGCAGAGGCCAGGAGGTTTACTTTAGCCATTACCTATTCCAGAGTAGAAGTAGGAACACATTACTATGGATTTTGAGTCCGAACTTCCACGATCTCCAGGTGGGAAAGACGCGATTTGGGTCATCGTTGATAGGTTGACCAAGTCGGCCCACTTCTTGCCTTTCAAAGTGGGTTTGTCTACGGAGAAGCTGGCAGAGATGTATGTGAGGCAGATCGTTAGGATAGATGGAGTTCCCGTCAGTATAGTCTCGGATCGGGATAGTCGTTTTATTTCTCATTTCTGGAGGAGTTTACAAAAGAGTTTGGGCACTTAACTCAAATTCAGTACTGCATATTATCCCCAGATAGATGGGCAGTCAGAGAGGACTATTCAGACTCTCGAGAATATGTTGCGCACTTGTGTACTAGATTTCGGGGGTTCTTGGGAGGACCATATCCATTTGGTAGAGTTTGCTTACAACAACAGTTACCAGGCCAGTATAGAGATGTCAGCTTTTGAAGCTCTGTACGGTCGGAGGTGTCGTACTCCTTTGTCTTAGGATGATATTGGAGAGAGAGTTTTGCTTAGGCCAGAGATGGTTGTGGATGCAGCAGATAAGGTTCAGTTGATCAAATATAGACTTCGAGTGGCACATGACAGACAACGACATTTGGCCGATAGCCATCGGAGACCTTTGGAGTTCGAGGTATAGTTTAGATTTTGTTTTGTGCTTGTTCTTGGTTGTTTGTTATAGATTACGTTCTTAAGGTGATATTTTGTTCTAGGTGGGTGGTTTGGTGTTTCTGAGGATTTCTCCGATACGAGGCACGATTCGCTTAGGTGGAGGCAGAAAGCTTAGTCAGCGATTCATCGGACCTTTCACTATTCTAGAGAGGTTCGGTGCAGTTGCTTATAAACTAGACTTGCCACCTGTATTGGAGGGATTGCACAACGTGTTTTACGTATCGTAGTTGAGACGATACGTGGCAGATCCTAGTCTTGTATTGGATCACTCGGAGATAGAGGTGGGCCCTACTCTTAGATATCCAGAGCAGCCAGTTGAGATTCTGGATCGGAGAGAGAAGGTGCTGAGGAACCAGACTATTCCTTTGGTGCGCGTCGCATGGAGGCATCACTCCTGGGGGGAGTCTACCTGGGAGAGAGAGGATGAAATATGAGAGCATTATCCATATTTGTTTGTGCCTTGAGGTATGTTATTTCCTAGTAATGTTCTGTTCATTGTTATGTTCTTTCATAGTTAGTTATGATTCTTTAGTTCTGTTCTGTTATTTTCTGGGGGTAGTTTTCGTCTTTGAATTTCGAGGACAAAATTATTTTAAGGAGGGTAGACTTGTCACTGCCACCTTTTATTTTAGTAATTTTCGATTTAGTTAATTATTATGCTTGATAATTAATTATTTGTTGTATTAATTAATTGTTGTTAGATGTTAGTTAATTAATTAATTTGGACTTGTGTTAGTGGACCTAACTAGTTTAGTTTGGACCCATGGACCAACATGAATTAATTGGTTAGAACTTAGCCCATTTAGAAAGCCCATTGTTAAGGAGATGGATTAAATTAATTAAATCATTAGACTAGAAGCTTCCTTCCTTAATTATTTCTTTATGAGAGGCCCCAAGGGGTATAATGGACATTACATGATAAATTGAGGGAGGGAAAATAGAGGCCGGTCTATATGAGTAGAGGGGGGAAATTCTCTATCCTCTTTTTCATTCCAAATCTAGATCTAGAATTTTCCACTACCAAATTTCCTTCATTTCCACTTTATTTCCCTACCAAATTTATTCTAATTCGTTCCCAAATCACCATTAGAGACTTGAGAAGCAAGGATCTAGAAGGAGAAAGCAAGGATCTACAAAGAGGAGCAAGGATCTACAATTTGGAAGCAATTTCATCTCAATTGGAGGTTTCATTGTAAATCCATCTCCCAATATGTACAATTCAGTTTTCCCCCTTAAAATAGCTTCTAAATATGAGATTTAATCATAAAAAATCAACCCATATACTACCCATAGGATTTGGTTTTGTGTTCATAGGAGGCCTATGGAGAAAGTTATGGTGCTTTTTGTGTCAATTTTGGAGAAATTCTGAGATTGACATTTGTTGTGTGTGTCAATTGATCCTATAGATCAATTTGGTATGTGTTTATGTGTTTGGGGCTAGTGACGTGTCCATAATTGGGTACGTGTAGGTCGTATCCCAATAATTTGGTGATACGTGTTGTTTTGGGGGTTTTTCCTCCGACACGGATCTTTGTACATGTCGTATTTTGATACGGACACAGATCTATATTTGACACTTCGTATTGTTCATAAATAATATATGTGACTTGTGTGTGTCCTTCGGGGTGCAATTGGATGTGTGATGGACTCGTGTCACATGCATATCCTAGATCTAGTGGGATACGGTGTGATACTCTCCATATGTTGTGTATTTATGTGTAGATCTAATTATTGTACTTTTAATTCTTGAGTTATAATTGTGCATACATATATAGATATTATGTATATTTATTATAGTGTTTATTGTATCATAGATCTATGTACTATTTATGTACTAATATAATATATATATTATGTAGCTTTCTTCTACATGCATTCATATATATATATATTATAATATATTGTATGGTTTTATATGTATATGTTGATTATATATATATATATGTATGTTTAATTAGGCAATTATTTTATATGTAATTGTTATAGGATTATTTAAATATATGTATAGATGTAATTATAATATTTATGTATGTGTGCATATGGCTATGTTGTAATATGTACATTATTATAGAGGGTGTATATTTATAGTTATTTGGTATTTATATATATATATGTATTTGGGTTATATATATATATATATATATATATATATATATATTTATTGGATATATATATATATATATATATATATATATATATATATATATATTATATATATATATTACAGTTTTTAGCGACTGGGATTAATAACAAACTGCTGTCATTAATAGAAGCGGATTCAGCAGCAGCCGTTGTAGCAGTGGCGGCAGCATTTAATGACAGCCGCCACTGTCATTAATAGCAGCAGCGACGGCGGGAAAGAGCAGCAGTGGCGACAGTGGGAACGGTGACGGTTACAAACCGTCACCAAAGCAGCAGTGCAGAATTCCAACAGCAGCAGCGACGGCGACTTCAGTGACAGCCAGAACTGTCACTAAAAGCCTGGTATCAGTCTATCTGTGTTCTTCAACACAGTTTTCAGTGACAGATAGGCAGATTTATTTATATGTTTATATACTTATATTTATATATATATGTATATATATATGTATTGATATTAAGATAATATATTATTATTGCTATATTTTGTATATGTATAATATTAGTATATATTTATATATTATATACGAGGGTATTATTATATCAAGGTATTGAGTATTAGTTTGAGGAGACCAAGGTAAATAGGGATACTCAAGATACGGGGTTTGGGTATCAAGATTGTGGTTATTGTTGGGATACCAAGTTGGTTCAAAACCATGGTACCGATTTGATGTATAAATTATGATTCTATATTATTATAAATATTGTTTGATATATATTTTAAGGTGTTACCTTGGATTCACGTATCCGGAGATACGGTATCCTAATATTTTAAGATGTTGTTTTTATGACTTAGATTTTAATATCTTGACCCAAGATTTTTGTGTTAGACTTATGCAACCTAGAAATATATAGGTGACCTTAGTTTGACCATAGTTGACTTAGAGATAACCATAGTTGATTTTTGACTTAGAATTGACTTATTGACCTAGAAGTTGACTAGTTTAACTTATTCTCTTCTCGGGACCTTGTATTAATGTTGTATTCCATATCTAGGTCTTCAAGGCACCGAGTCAGACATCTGTGAGACTATTCATTGGAATTCAGGCGAGTACATTCTCTGATAGTTTCTCATTTATGATATCATCTATGTTCATTGCATCTAGTGTAGATATCCTTGTTCTTTTGACACTATGGTTACACGGATTGGTATATCCGGATCTCGTCATGAGATGTTATTCCTTGGTATATGGTGTATATGGTGCAAGTATTGGTTCATTGGTTATCTTGTACATGTACAGACACCGATTCTCGGGAAGACTAGCTATCTTCTTGGGGAACCTTGTGCCATAGCATACCGTGGTTGGATCTATTATACCAGTCGGGGGTGGGGAATATTAGTATAGATATATGGTCAATATCCCTATTATATCAAGTGCTGATTATTGAATAGTGTTGATCATACACCGCACGTATGATTAGCCAGGCCGCATTGCATCTTGCCCAAGCCGATCACATGTTAAGCTAGTACTCACACACTTAGTCATTAGTATTCTTGTTTCATTGGCATATTGTTCATTATTGTATTTATTTATAGTATTTCCTTACTGTATATATATCTCTTGTATCTATTGTGCATCTTGTTTATCCACATCTATTTACTGTTACATAGTTTTTATCATTGATTAGAACTGCTGTTAGAGATGTACTCTTCTCCTTTCCTGACTGGATATATTTTTTTAGATGACACTGAGGAGTGGTACCCTACCAATTATGGACCCCAGGATGTTGTGGGTTTAGATTCTGAGACCCTAGTTCAGGAGGTACTTATCCCAACTGAGACAGTTGACCCAGGAGTTGTAGCTTCATAGTATTCTTTGTACTGGATTTGTCTCCAGCTTATTTTGTTACTTCTTCAGACTCATTGATGTATTATTTTAGACTCATGAGTTGTATTGTGACTATTCTATTATTTATCTGATTCGTGATCATTTCCATCTTAGTTCTGTGATTTAGTATATTATCATTATTGGTGGTTCATTATATTGTTAGATAGATTATCTAGACAACGTTCTACCGCCGATTCTGCGGCGTAGGCTGGGCGTTGTTTCCGACTTGTACCCTTACACCGGGTGCGGGTCGTGACAATTAGTCAACCCAAATGGCATCACTATAAACTCATATTAGCCATATCTTGTCCGAAATATAATTTTTGGAATATCTTCCTTTTTCACCGTCAACTGATAATAGCCAGACCTCAAATGAATCTTCGAAAATACTCTCGCACAACTCAAATGATCAAAAATATCATCTATTCTTTGTACCGAATATTTGTTTTTGATGCTGAGGTTGCTCAGAGCCCTGTAAGCAATGCACATTCGCACCGACCCATCTTTCTTTGGTACAAGTAAGACCGGGGCTCCACAAGGCGAGAAACTCGATCTAATAAAACCCTTGTCTAGCAAATCATTAACCTGCTTCTTCAGTTATGTCAGCTTGCTGTTGTTGATCCTGTAGACCTGTTGAGACACCGGCTCTGCCCTAGGCACTAAGTCAATAGAAAATTTAAGATCTCTATCTGGTGGCAATTCTGGTAGCTCCTCAGGAAATACGTCTAAAAACTCTGTAATAATTGGGTGTGGCAAGTCCTTCTCTGCTACCATGAATCCACAAATAATCCTATCACTATGCTCAACTTCTATCCTAATAAACTCAAATTCTTGACCTCATGGATGGCGGAACAGTACACGTCCTCCATAGTCTATGCTAGTATGGTGCATACTAAACCAATCCATTCCAAGGACAATGTCAAAACTCGAAAGTGGCATTACGAGTAAACTAGTAGCTAAATTATGGCTTTCCAGGGTAACACGATGCCCCTTGTAAGTATCACTAACTAGGATAGTGCCTCCACCAGTCGTGATCTTGCAATTCCTACGCAAGGATTCTGTTACTAATCTATGCTTAAGCATAATGGATACAGATATGAAGCTATACGATACACCAGAAATGAATAAGGCAATAACGGAAATATAATCGAGAAGAATATAAGCTGCTATCACATTACCAGTCGGCTTAGCCTCCTCTACGATTATAGCAAAAGCTCTGCCCTGTGGAGGTACTCCCCTATGCTGGTGCGGGGCAAACTGTTGTTGTTGCGTAGGAAGTGGGTGTCCTCTTGGCTGCAGGGCCACTGGTGGTCCTACTGGTCCTCTCTGGGCTGAGGATCCTCCTATAGGAGGTGCGGTAGGACACTCTCTCATCTAATGCGTAGGTGATCCACAGTATAAGCACACGCCTAATCTGTTTCGGCAGATATCCTATGAATGCCCTGGCTTCTTGCAATGATTGCATAAGGGTGCTTATTGTACTTGTCTCTGTGGCTGCTGCTGCACTTGTTGAGCTAGGACTTTGACTGGTGCACGGTGCTATTGTTGTTGCTGAAAGGTCCTTGGCTGAAACTGTGGATGCTTTGCCTGCCCCTGATTACTACTACCGTCGATTGCATCCCTGTTTCTCTTGTTCCGACGACCCATATCCAACTCAACCCTTTGAGCCTCCGCCAATATGTCAGCAAAAGTCATATGAGCCAAAGAAATATGGACCTTGACTTCTTGGTTCAAGCCCTCCCTGAATCATCTAGCTTTATTCTCCGGGTCCCTCACCAAGTACTCTACGAATCGACTCAGTCTGCCAAATTCTGCAGCATACTCATCCACGGTCATCCCGTTCTGCTCTAAGTTCTGGAATTGCTTCTCCAGAAACCCTTTGGCTACTGCAGGAATGAATTTTTTCTTAAAGAGGTCCTTGAACTGCTCCCAAGTCAGGTTTGGATCCATAATCCTAGGCTCATTTCTGAACCAAGTACGAGCAATGTCGTGAATCTGTAAGCCAACAGCCTCAATCTTCAAGTCCTCAGAAAGTCGAGCCACTCATCAGCTTAGAGGATTCCCTCGGTCCCCTTGAAAATCTGAGGCTCCATCTTCTTGAAGTCCTGGATGTTACCCACCTTCGGTTGAGCGGCCTGCTGTTGTGGTTGCTGGACAACCCTCTCCATGGTTGCCAGGGCAACCTGTTCCGCATTTTCTATTTCTGCCCTAAGCATTTCCGTCTGTTGCCTCTGAGCCTCTGCCTGAGCCTTTTGAGCCTCCAACATGCTTCTGAAGAGTTCGTGTAATAGCTGAGGAGGAGGAGGAAGACTCCCCGATCCAGCTGATGAGGCCTCCTTCGATGCGGATGGTGTGGGAAAAGTACCATTAGCTCTGGAACCACGCGCTCTAGTCATGGATGCATTCTGAAAGGTTGAAAAAAAATGAATCCAATTGATATGGCATACGATTAGGAAGTATTCAAGAAGGACAATCAACTATGAAAGAGGTCCGATTGCTCGAAAGAAATTAATAAGGGTTGCAAGTTGAGTATATGAGATCCCTAGTTGTGATTGAGTATCTTTCTATTCCTAGTATGTATATCCTATAGCAAGCTCGTGGTGGTATATATAACTTGAGTAACCACTATGAGTTCCCAACCTTGTGTGAAATCTGACCTGCATGGGCCGCCACTAAAAACGTGTAATGACTCGCACCCTGGATTTGGGCATGAGTCATGAGTACGTCCAGCCTACGCCGTAGTGTCGACAGTAGAACGTTGTACAATAAGCCACATGTATAATCTATAACTCACAACAAATATTCATCTCTACACTATACTCAATCACAGGCACTAGTTTAAATGAATACACCAAGATAATAATGAAATAATAGTCTTGATGCGGGTCCAAGGAGTCTCCCCAAAAACTAAATATCCAAAGTATAATATTCAAAATACTTTAAAAAAATTGCCGAAGAATAATCCGGTCCAAAATAACTCACAGAATCAACTATTCTACTAAACTACTCCATTTCAGACGGTATCTGAGCTACTAACTCTCCATGATCCTCCTGAAGGGCAAGATCAGGCTCTATTATGTCTCTAGCATACGGTCCATATTGTGTAGGGATTGCATCCTCATCGTAGTCACCTAAAATATGGTTATCCAGTCAAGAAGGGAACGAGTACATCACAGTGAAAATATTTCCAACACATGGTAAAAGCTATAAGACAATAAATAGTAATGAATATATGATAGCAACAAAACTGAAATTATAATAAGGCAACTAGAATATCTAAATGCTAAAGTCCTGTCATGGTAAAGATGTAGTACAATATCTCCAAGCAACAAAGAAAAAAACTATAATGTATGAAATAACATATAGGAACAACTACTCTATGTGATTTGAAATACCCAATTGACATGTGAACGACTAAGGGGTAAAATTCGGCAAATCACACGTGTCATGCATGGCTGCTATTATTACAGTAAGACCATGGGATGGAAAGGGTAGTTCATACGTCCACTAAGTATTTTCTCTCCACACGAGTACAACATGGATTCTGAACCAGTCATGAAGAAATAACAATAATCCAGAATAGTCACGTATCTCATAATAAGAATCCATCATACTAATCCGTGTAACAAGTTTCCAGAATCAAATAATCAATACTAAGCATGCATTATAGAGACTATCAAGTACTGAAAGAAATCACGAAAATGTACTCGCATGTGGTCCTTAGCTGTGGTTGGATCAGGTCCTAATTCAGAGTCCAGATCCTACGTATAATATGTTACCATGTCAAGAGATAAGTTATTTTAATTTATTTAATTCAGGAATGATTACTCCAAAATCCTATTTTAATCTTTTTATTCTGATTTTTAGGTTAATTCCTAAATTTTGTCCAAAGAAACTAAATTTTATCAACCCGAGACTCTTGGCACGCAAATCGAGGCAATCTATTGACCGAAAAGTCAACCGATACAAACTCGACTTTCATGCATGATTTCCTGTAGATTTTAGCGTTACCAATATGCTAGAATTTATGGCTCATCCAAATTCAAATTCGATTGGAAATTATTGCACATACCAAATTAGTATTGTGCAACGATGGTTGATTGCTAACTTAGAAGTTCTACAGAATTAACCACACAGAAATATTTCAAATTAAATTTTGGAAAATCATATGTCAATGATCTCGACATTATCTTTCTGAAACATCAAACGGTTCATGATTCTGATTTCTAGTTCTCCCAAAATTATGAAAATATCGAGACACGTCTATTTCTGGACATGCTGTGCACTACGAATTTTCCAGAATTTAATATTCAGAATATTGTGAAACAATTTACATACTCAGAGAACTAATCTCAATACAGTTCTAACACAAGAAACTGAGCCATGTTTGGAGTCCGGAGCTATGAGTAATGGTTTCTGAAAGATGAAGGAACCCTAGATGATAATTCTCCAAAATCATCTAAAAGAAAACCCTAGAAGATATAACCTTAATACTATATATATAGAGGAGAGAGAAACCGCTGCGGCTTGGAGTGTGCCACATGGCATCCATCCACACACTCCAGCCCAGATCGGACGGTCAGCGTTCAGCCCAGTTTGGCTTGGCTGAGTCCGAGTCGGATTAGGACTCGGCTCGGACCGATTTCAACCCCACCCACGCTCGCGGGTCATTGATAGGCGGGCCCCTCCCTGTTTGCTGTGAGAGGCTGACGTGAAGGCCCCTGTTGGCTGACTGGACCGGATAATTACTTTTATGGGTTTTTTCTGAAAATTAGTTTTTAATTCAATTTTACATAATTAACTGAAAGTAAATACTAAAAATAATCAAAATATTCCCAGAAAATTCTAGAAAATATATTTGATTATTCAGAACCTAAAATTAAAGTTTGGGACATTTTAATTGTGTTAGACCCAAAAATAAATTCTTAAAAGTCCTAGGAAATTAGTGTTACTAGTTTTTAATTAACCAAAATTTGTGGAAAAATTTCAATGGCCCCAAATTTACCTAATAACAACATTTAAGCTAGAATTTTAGGATAGGAGGTTACAGTTGCCAATACTGATTATCGAGGATCTCTTCAGTTGAAACAGAAAGATTTGGTTGGATAAAGCCGTATAAAGATTGAACCGCATAGGGACTGAGCCTCATTAAGACTGGACCGCTGGGTCTCATAAGGACTGAGCCACATAGAGATTGTGCCGCATAGAATCGAGGCCGAATGAAGACTTTGTCATGTGCCCACTTGGCACTGCACGTCCGTTGAAAAGTCATTATTATGCTGACATGACTTTCTCACAACTTTTGAGTCATTAGGGTAATTAATGATGTGTTCAGAACTTTGTGCAGGGCAATTAATGTCGTGTCAGAGCTTTATATGGCTAAAGCTTCTGGGGTAGTGATCACTGTCTAGTCCACATAGATGCATCCTGAGGACTTGGTTCCTCCAGTTTTGGGGTCTCACCAGGGACACAAAGACACGAGTACACAGTCTTATCTCATAGATGGGAGATCGTTAGGAACATGCACAAACTCTTGACCCAGCTCTGCCACATGGATTAGAACTCATCTATAACATGCTCATACATTTCACAAAGCTCTACCGCATGGGTAAGAACTAATCTAGAATATGTGTAGACTTTTCGTATAGCTCTGCCGCATGGATGAAGAATTATCCATAACATGCGCATGGAGCCCTCATGTAAATTGGCCGCATGGATGAGACCTCTTCTCACTCATGCGTGCAGACTTAGCTATCTTAAGACATTATACCTTGTAAAAGTTTGCCAAGAACTGATCCAACAGACAAGGATGAACATCTAGTGTCATGGACAGAATTTTCCCTGTTTATGCAGCATGCTAGCCGTGTTTCTCTCCCTTATGTGGCTTGCCACCGGTCGAGGGCCTGTGGTACTGATTAATTGTACCTGTCTTCAGCCTTCTCGCATGGCCGAGGAGCGCCTGATCCTCCCCTCCTTTGTTATCCATCAATATGGATTCTTTTCCATATACTGAGGTTTGTATTAAGGAGGGAGGATCCAGAGTCCCTTGAGTTCTGCTGCCGGCTCAACTTGTGTCCGTAGAAAAAGCATCACGGAGGGGCGCCTTAATAGAAAATGTTCTTATCATGGAGACCTCATATCATATGTACTCATGATCCTAAATATTAATGAAAACCCTTGAATGTAATGGATTTCAATCATATGTACTCATGATATTGAATATTAATGAAAAGTTTCTCTTTTTTCAGAACCTCTCTTTGTATTATCATGTTATATACTGTAGACTTGGATATTGTACTGGAGTTAATATGGACGTAGTATAACCCCGTAGTTGTTAAGGACATCCTACTGGGGGACTTTTAGTGGACTATTATTTACTACGCACTAGAGTGCAAATAATAGGTTCGAGACGAAGCGCTATTAGAGGTGATATGAATGTGATAGGTTTTATGGGCTGATCATCCCTAGTGTACTTAGAGTTAAGTATGGACGATAGGTTTCGATGACAGAGGCCTTCAAAAGATATGCTTAGAGGTAATATGGACATGGCAAACACAGAATTCCCCTAAGATAACCCTATATAGAGGTTATATGGACATGATAGGATTCTAATTCTTAGGGAATGGAGAAAATAGAGTAGGGGTGATGTGGACATGTTTTTTCTTTCAGCAAATTTTACTCTACTGGGGAGACTATCAAGACCGTTGTTCAGAGGTAATAGTGATGTGAACTAAGGAACGAGAGTGTGTTGACGGACTTGAGGATCACCCCACTAGGGAGCTTTTGGGTATCCATTATATATTGCGTATTCAGGATTTCTAAACAGAATTAATAGATTTTATAGTAGATTCTGTGGAAGAAACAAAATTGTGTCATACATACGCACTTACAGAAGGTGAAAAAATATAAACACTTTACATCTTGATTTCTCTTTTGGGGATTAGAGGAGTACAAGCATGTTTAGACATAGTACTTTTTAAGGAACTTGTCGTTGATCGGCATAATAAAAAAATCCCCATTAGACTTTATAAGTCGGTATCCGTCGTTGGAATACGTTGTTTCCACAACAAAGAGGCCTTCCCAATTGGTTTAGAATTTCCTGGTTGTCTCTCACTGTTAAGACGAGGTCACCAACTTAGAATGCTCTTTCTTTGACTCGCTTGTTGAAAGGTCCAAAAAGGTGTGGTTAGTATAATTTAATGAACTATTGAGCAAGGAGATGCTTCTCGTCGAGTGCTTCCAACTCCTGTAGCCGTCGACGATAGTTGTCGTCATCTGTCAACTAATTGGCGAGGGCTATTCATAGAGAGGGAATTTGGGTTTCCAGAGGAAGCACTACTTCACTTTCGTAGCCTAGGGAGAACGGAGTACTGCCAGCTGGGTTCAGACCGTTGTACGATAGGCCCGAGATATTCCCTTTGTTTTTTGTCCCAGTCACGTTGATTATACGATATGAGCTTCTTGAGTAGCTTTATAATGGTCTTCTTGAATACTATTGCTAATCCATTCTTTACTGGATTGTAGGCCGTCGAAGCTACGTTCTGAATTTAATTTTTGTCGCAAAACCGGTAGAGAGCGTGACTAATAAATTATGGACCGTTATCGTAGATAATCCACCGAGGTAGTCCAAAGGGGTAGATAATGTGTTGTTTGACAAAGCTGATCACGTTTGATATATTAACTTTAGCGAGTGGCAAAGCTTCTGCCCACTTAGAGAAGTAGTCAGTTATAGCGAGAATGAACCGGTGCCCTTTATACGATGGTAGGCTAATCGGTCCAATGATGTCCATGTCCCATGCTTCAAATGGCTAAGATTCCACCATTGAATGTAAGAACTCCGACAGCTGGTGGATGAAGTCTGCATGGATCTAAGACATCCTGCATTTTCTTGCATAGTCGACGGCGTCTGCTTCCATTGTCGACCAATAGTAACCCATGGGCCGGAGACGATCATGTAGCTTAGTGCTAGGTTAATGTGCCCCACAAACACTGTTGTGAGCTTCACGGAGTGCTAGCTTTGCTTCGGCCTCCGATAGGCATCGTAATCGGAGCCCATCATACGAATGGCGGTATAGCATCTTAGTAGCTATGTCGTAGTAAAATCCGAGGGAGCATCTTCTAACGGAAGTAGCTTCCTTTGGGTAATACGGAAGGATTTTGTAGACGACATAGTTAATGAATGGGATCCTCCAATCCTTGATGTTGGTATTTGTTTCTACAGTATAGATTCGACACAAACAAAGGTTGTATTTAGGATAGACCAGTTATAGATCAATCACTGTGATCAATTCATAGGTATTAATCGGGACTGCACAGGAAGCTGTGAGACCGGCAAGGGCATCAACTTTGTTGTTTTGCAGCCGATTTACGTGCTCTACGAAGAATCCTTCGAAGGTGGAGATTATAATGATTAAGGCTTGATGGTGAGGAATTAAGTTCTCGTGCCGGACTTCGTACTCGCCTTGAACCTGACTGACTATCAAATTGGAGTCATCGTAGGCCTCAAGGTAGTCAACCTCCAGTTGTTTAGACAGCTGGAGCCTAATAATTAGGGCATTATATTCCACAACATTGTTGAAGCATATCTCTATGAGTTAATAAGCGTGATGGATGACCAGATCATGGGGAGAGATCAACACTATCCCCATTCCAGCGACAATATCGCCCTTAGGGCCTGTTCTTGAAACGCCATCAAAGAATATTTGCCAGCCCGACTCTCCCGTCGTCATGTTATACTCTAGCACTTCGTTCGGGATATCCTCATAGAGTTTGGATGTCTCTGGCACAGGATGGGCTGCAAGAAACTCAGGTAGTGACTCGCCCTTGACCGCCTTTTGTGGGACAAACACCATTGTAGAAGTATGGAAAATCTGAAGCCAAGCAGGCCCCATATAGTCCGTGCACCCTCAAAATAAAAACAGGCTGCAGATAAGCCACCCATGCTGCCTGGACAGCCAAAGGGGAGGAGAGCAGCAAAAGACCTGTCTGACATGGCATTAATTGTACGAAGACGCTTCGAGACCCGTGAAGATGATGGCACGCAAAAAGACAAAAATGTCACATTAATGCATTGATGACCCTGTCAGGCGTACAGTACCACATAGTTACCTTATGAGGGCTTGGCTCTATGTGGACAATCTGTCCAGAAGGCCTAGGCCAAGCAAAATTACCTATGTGGCAAGGATATTATGCGGCCAAGATACTATGCGGCTCTCAGCTTGCATGATCTTTCTGTTACAACCAAAAATATCTTCACACAATTTGTGCTGACTATGTGTACAACTGACCAAGTCGCGCACCCAACGGAGTTGAAAATAACCCTAAAATATTATCAACACCATATCCCAACCGAGGACACATGGAAGCAAGCCCATGGTATGTGGCTATAGTTACAACCGTATTCTTTTGAAGGAGCCCCATTCGGCCACTAAACAGAGGCATATGCGGCACATATAGCCTGTCAGCCTGATGGCTATAAATAGTAGGGTAGCATACCTCAAAAGGAGGAGCTACGTTCGTGCACACAAGCTCAAGAGAGAGAAAAGAAAAAAGAGCATCATCATTCCCTCGTCGGACCGTCAACGGAGAAAATGAGTCAGTGCAGTACTCGATCTCGATCGTCACATTCCCTAGATCAAAAATATTGTACTTAGATTTTTTGTCTAGGTTTTTTTTGTACTTTTTATTTGTTGTTTAACAAAAGTTTCCCAAACTTACATTAATGGCGAACAAGATATCGACTCTACTAGGGACATCATTCTCCTCTGATGAGAAGTTTGTGACGCAGTCCGACCCATCAAAGCTGGGTTTAACCCAGAAGATGATGGCAGTTCGCTTCGATCAGCAAGCCTTCAAGGAATTACTCTCTGAGGGCAGCACTTCGTCGAGTCTGGCAAAGCCTAAGAAGACACGTAGGACATGGGTAGTCAAGGCCGCTGTGCCCCACCCAACTGCGGAGCATGCGCTCCCTCTTTCTCTCCATGCCATAGGAGATGCACATCATGCGTCCATATAGGTTATCCCCACACATGCGACAGCCTCTTATGGCAAGGAAAATGATCAACACTTGAGCTCTGGCAGAGGAAAACATTACGACGCCAGAAGTTCAAGTGCTATATATACATATCTATATGGTATCTTATAATTACATATACTTATACATATACATAACACTATATCTATATACGTATTTATAAATATATTACTAATAGCTATGAACAAGGGAAATTGGATCTAGAAATACAACACAACAAACACGTGGAGTACATCGCACCCATATCACACTAGTTCAATGATACGCTTGCGATACGAGTCCACCACACAACCAAATATACTCCAAAGGATACGAGCATGTCTAAATTACTATTTATGAATAATACAAAGAGTAAAATTTATATTTACGTGTCCGTGTCAAAATGTGACATGCATAAAGTCCCGTGTCGGAGGAAAAATTTCTAAATTAACACGTATCACCAAATTGTTAAAATACGACCTACACGTATCCAATTGTAGATACGACACTAGCCAAAAATAATCAAACATATGTCAATTTGGTCTAATTGACCAATTGACAACTACAAAAAGTGTCAATCTCGGAATTTACCCAAAATTGACACAAAAAGTACCATAACTTTCTCCAAAGACCTCCTATGAACCTAATTCTAATTCCTATGGGTAGCCTATGCATGTGGGGTCATTTCTCATGGTTAAATCTCATATTTAGAACTTAATTAAAGAGGAAAAACTAAATTGTACCTATTAGGAGATGGATTCCCAATGCAACCTCCAAATTTAATGAAATTGGCCTTCAACTTGTAGATCCTTACTCCTTTTCGTAGATCCTTGCTTTCTCCTTCTAGATTCTTTCCCTACTAGTCTCCAATGGTGATTTGGGAAGAAATTGGAAAGAAATTTGGTAGAAAATTAATGTGGGAATGAAGGAATTTGGTTGAAAAAAATTCTAGATCTAGATTTGAAATAAAAAGAGGAGAGAGAAACTTTTTCCCCTCTTTTATATAGGCCGCCCCCCTTTATACCCTCCCTCAAGCTACTATATAATGTCTAATATACCCCTTGGGGCCTCTCATGAAGAACTAATGAAGGAGGAAAGGTTCTAGTCTAATGGTTTAATTAAATTAATCATCCTCCTAATGAATAGGCTTCTAATTGGGCTCAATTCTAACTAATTGTAAATGTTGGTCCATGGATCTAATCTAAACTAGTTAGGTCCACTAACACAAATCTAAAATAATAAACTAACACCTAATATTAATTAAATAACACAATAAATAATTATTCAACATGTACAATATTTAATTAATTATAAAATTATCAAAATACCTTTTCTTTGAAAATGTGGTAGTGACAAGTCTACCCCCTTAAAATAATTTCGTCCTCGAAATTCAAAGCCAGAAAATAACAGGACAGAATAAAAGAACAGGACATAATTAGGAAAGAACATACCTCAAGGCACAAACAAATATGGGTAACGTTCTTACATTTCATCCTTTCTCTCCCAGGTAGACTCCCCCTGAGAGTAATACCTCCATGCGACACGTACCAAGGGAATAGTCTGGTTCCTCAGCACCTTCTCTCTTTGATCTACAATCTCAATTGGTTGCTCTGGATAGCTAAGAGTAGGGCTTACCTCTATCTTCGAGTGATCCAACACGTGACTAGGATCTGCCACATACCGTCTCAACTATGACACGTAAAACACGTTGTACACTCCTTCTAATACAGGTGGCAAGTCTAGTCTATAAGCAACTGTACCGACCCTCTCGAGAATAGTGAAAGGTTCGATGAATCATGGACTAAGCTTTTTGCCTCCACCAAAATGTATCGTGCCTCGTGTCAGATAAATCCTCAGAAACACCAAACTACCAACCTAGAACAAAATACAACCTTAAGAATTTAATCTATAACAAACGACCAATAACAAGCACAAAACAAAAATCTAAAACTATACCTCAAACTCCAAAGGTCTCCGGTGGCTATTGGCCCAATTTCGTTGTCTATCATGCGCCACTAAAAGTCTGTCTCTGATCAGCTTAACCTTCTCCACTACATCCACAACCATCTCTAGCCCTAACAAAACTCTCTCTCCAACATCGTCCCATGACAAGGGAGTACGACATCTCTAACCGTACAGAGCCTCAAATGGTGACATCAATATACTAGCCTGGTAGTTGTTGTTGTAAGCAAACTCTACCAAATGGAGATGGTCCTCCTAAGATCCCCCAAAATCTAGTACATAAGTGCACAGAATGTCCTCGAGAGTCTGAATAGTCCTCTCTGACTGCCCATCTGTCTGGGAATGATATGTAGTACTAAACTTGAGCTGGGTGCCCAACTCACCTGCAAACTCCTCCAGAAATGAGAAGTAAAACGATTATCCCGATCTGAGATTATGCTGATGGGAACTCTATATATCCTGATGATCTGTCTCACATATATGTTTGCCAGCTTCTCCATAGACAAACCCACCTTGAAAGGCAGAAAGTGGGCTAACTTGGTTAACCAGTCAACGATGACCCAAATCGTGTCTTTCCCTCCTAGAGATCGTGGAAGTCCGGACACAAAATGCATAGTAATGTGCTCCCACTTCCACTCTGAAATGGGTAATGGCTGAAGTAAATCACCTGGCCTCTGCCTCTCGGCTTTCACCTGTTGGCACACTAAGCATCTGGATACAAACTATGCCACTTCCCCCTTCATGCCATACCACCACACACTCTCTTGCATATCCTGAAACATCTTGTTGGCACCTGGATGTAGGGAATACTGAGAGCGATGAGCTTCCTACAACACCTTCTCACGCAGCTCCCTACTAGGTACACATAATCTAACACCATGCTGCAAAGAACCATCCTCGGCAATGGTGAAATCAACCTCCAATCCTGCTCTCACCTAAGCTCTGATGCTCCTCAGAGATGCATCCTCATACTGGGCTGCCTTGATCCTGTCTATCAACTCTGAGTGTATCTGCAACCCCCATATCTGCATATCAAAACTATGAACTATCACCTTAATGCCCAAGCTCTCCAAGTCCTTCAACAAATATCGATCCTGCGTCAACAACATAGCTACCGGATACCTGCTTAAGGCATCGGCAACTACATTAGCTTTCCCAGGATGATACTGCAAAGATATGTCAAAATCCTTCATCAGTTTCAACCATCGACGTTGCCTCATGTTTAACTCCTTTTGTGTGAAAATATACTTCAAGCTCTTGTGGTCAATGAAGATCTCCACACGCTCTCTGTACAAATAGTGTTTCTACAACTTCAGGGCAAAGATGACTACTGCCAACTCCAAATCATGGGTAGGATAGTTCTTCTCATGAGAACACAATTTCCTGGATGCATAGGCAATCACTTTACTATTCTGTTGAAGAACACAACCCAAATATTTCTCCGATACATAACTATAAATAGTGAAACCTCCACACCCTGATGGCAACGTCAAAATAGGAGCAGACGTCAAACTCTTCTTTAATTTCTCAAAAGCAACCTGGCAATCCTCTATCCAAATAAACTCTACATCCTTCCTGGAGAGTCTGGTCATCGATTCAGCAATCCTCAAAAAATCTTGCACAAACTTCCTGTTGTAGCATGCCAATCCCAAAAAACTCCTGATCTCTGCTACTTAACTCGGGGTCTTCCAAGACTCTACTGCTGCAATCTTCTTCGAATCCCGTGAAATTCCATCACCAGTCATAATATGTCCCAAGAACTCCACCTTGTCCAGGAAGAACTCACACTTGGACGGCTTCCCATATAGCTTCTCCTTCCTCAGCACATCCAACAAAATCTGCAAATGCTCCTCGTGCTCTTCTGGTGTCTTCTAGTATATGAGTATGTCATCGATGAATACCACCATGAACTTGTCAAGGTACTGATGGAACAAGTTGTTTATCAAATTCATAAATGCCGCCTGGGCATTAGTCAGCCCAAACGGCATCACCATAAACTCATACTGACCATACCGAGTCCTAAAACAGTCTTCGGTATGTCCTTCTGCTTCACTTTCACTTGGTGGTACCCTGATCTTAAGTCTATCTTAGAAAATATCTTGGCACCACTCAACTGATTAAACAAGTCATCAATCCGTGGCAAAGGATATTTATTCTTAATAGTAAGATTTCTTAATTCCCTGTAATCAATGCACATGCACACCGATCCATCATTCTTCGGTACAAACAATATCGGGGCTACCCACGGTGAATAACTCGATCTGATAAACCCCTTATCCTGCAACTCGTCCACCTGCTTCTTCAGCTCGACCAGCTCGCTGTTGTTTACTCTACAGACATACTATGAAATTGGTTCTGCATCTGGCACCAAGTCTATATAGAATTCATTATCTCGATCTGGCGGCAATTCTGGCAATTCCTCAAGAAACACATCCAAGAACTCTATTATCAACAGATGCGGCAACTCCTTTCTTGTACCATAGCTCCACAAATAATGCCTTCTCCCTGCACTCTACAGCTTCTCTAGCAAACTCAAACTCTGGCTCTCCTGGTTGACCAAACAAAACTCTACCTCCTCTATAATCTATACTAGCACGGTTCCTATTCAACCAATCAATCTCGAGTACAATATTGTAGCTAGAAAGTAGCATTACAAGTAGACACGCACTCAACTCCCGGCCTCCCAGAATATTCTTCGATCCTTATAAATATCATTAACCAAGATAATGCCTCCCCCGGTGATGATCTTGACAGTACTAAGCAAAGACTCAGCTACTAAACCATGCTTCAGAGAAAAAAAAACAGATACAAAACTATGGAAAGCACCACTATCAAACAAAGCTAAATCTGGAATAGAATCAAGAAGAACAGAATATACGATAACATCTCCGTAGGCTCGACCTCCTCGACTGTCATAGCAAATGCTCGTCCCTGACGTGCACCTCCCTGATGTTGGTGCTGGGCATAACGCTGCTGCTGGGTCAAAAGCGGTAGTCCCCTTGGCTGTACTGTAGGTGGTCTTTCCAGTGTCCTCAGAGCTGGAGCTGCTCTCTGAACTGCACGACAAGGATTGAAAGGACACTCTCTCAGCTGATGCCCTTCGGTACCACAATATAAACAAACTCTCAGCCTCCTCCTACAAACTTCCCAAATGTGGCCTGGCCTCTTGCAATAGTGGCAAGGAGCTTACTGTAATTGTCTCTGCAGGTTTGGTTCTGGTGAAATGGTGCCCTAGCTAGAGTTTAGTGCTGCTGCGGCTGCTAAAAAGGCCTGGACTGGAAATGAGGACGCTTGGCAGATATTGTATTATTGTTGGCCCCTAGAAAAGAATCTCGATCTCTCTTGGACTTCAAACCCAACTCCCGCTCAACCTTGCGTGCCTCCACAAGTATCTTCGAGTAGGTCTCATAAAAAAATGGAATGAGGATCTTCACTTCCCAGTTTAGACCCTCGTAAAAATAAATAGCTCGAACCTCCGGCTCTCTCATCAAATACTCCGCAAATTGGCTCAGTCTGCCGAACTTTTTAGCGTATTCCTCCACAGACATGCTCCCCTGAATGAGGCTCTCAAACTGCCTCCCCAAGTCTAACATATCTACCCGAGCAAAGAACTTCTTCTTGAAGAGGTCCTTGAATCCTCCCAAGACTGTCCTGCATCAACAAGAATTGGCTCATTCCTGAACCAAGTACGGGCAACGTCGAACAGCTGAAGTCCTACCGCCTCAACCTTTATATCCTCAGAAAGATGGGACACCCACATGAGACGCTCAATGTTCTCGAGCCAATCATCATCATAGACGATGCCCTCCGTCCCCTTGAAGACCCTAGGCTCCAGCTTCTTGAAGTCCTGAATGTTGCTTGACCGAAGCTGAGCAACCTGAGGAGCAACCTGCTGCTGGACCGAAACTCCTCTCTCTACTATAACACGAGCAAGTTGATGAGCACTCTCGATGCCCTGCCGCAAGACGTCGATCCTCTTAATGAATGGGCTTCTAATTGGGCTCAATTCTAACTAATTATAAATATTGGTCCACGGATCTAATCTAAACTAGTTAGATCCACTAACACAAGTCCAAAATAATAAACTAACATCTAACAATAATTAAATAACATAATAAATAATTATTCAACATGCACAATATTTATTTAATTATAAAATTACCAAAATACTCTTTTTCTAGAAAATATGGTAGTGACAGGATGAAATCCTATCCATAAATGGGAATACATTCTCAAAGTAAACTGCATCTCTAGCTTCTATAATTGTATTATTAGATATTCCATTCACTTCAGAATGAGTCAGTAAAAATCTATTGTCATTTTTGTCTAGGGCATGTCCTATGAACACAACATCTACAGTCTTAGGTCCAATCTTCCTCCTTTTGGGCTCAGGAATTTTTACTTTTGATAGGCATCCCCAAACTTTGAGGTAATTAATACTAGGAGTTCAGCCTTTCCATAACTCATATGGTGTCTTATCATTTGATTTACTAGGGATCCTATTAAAGATATAACAGTCTAACAACAAGGCTTCTCCCCACAGATTATCAGGAGCACCTGAGCTGAGAAGCATGGTATTCATCACGTCTAACAGAGTATGATTCTTTCGTTCAGCAACTCCGTTGGATTGTAGTGAATATGGAGCAGTTATCTCATGAATTATTACATTATCTTCACAGAAGTTAGTCATTTCGTTTGAGGTATACTCTCCACCATGATCTGATCTAAGAATCTTAATATTTTTCTCTACTTGGTTCTCAGCTTCAGATTTATTGACCTTGAATCTTTCTAGAACATCGTCTTTAGTTTTGAGAAGGTAGGTATAACAATATATTAAATAATCATCTATAAAAGTAATAAATTATTCCCTACCACCTTGGGTCATAACCTATTTGAGTCATACACATCACTGTGAACTAGTTCTAGAAGGTCAAAATTCCTTTCTACAGATTTGAAAGGTATCCTAGTGTGTTTGGCATGAACACAAATCTTATACTTGTATTTATCATATATAGGTGTCTTATGAATAAGATATAAGTTTATCATCCTTCTCAGGGAACCTAGATTCACATGACCTAATCTACCGTGTCATACATTTGAAGATTCTATATTGAAAACAACAAGAGAAGGATCTAAAATTTTATTCATGGTACTCAGAATGAAAAGACCATCTCTTATAAATTATTTCCCAATAAAAGACTCATACTTAAAAAAATACTACTTTATTTTCTTTCATAACAATCTTGTACCCTGACTACAAGAAGAGACCCACTAACAAAATTTCTTTTGATAGACGGCTCACATAGAACATCATGTGTAAAGCCCCCGACCGAGCAGGACCGAAACGTCCTCGTTTGGGCGTGAGGCCACGCGAGCCTAGGTTGCGCTCACGCAAGGCTAGGTCTGATATGGCTATTTGATAACTAGTTCACAAGGTCATCATAGCATAAACAAAGAATGAATACAAGTATGGAAGTAAAATAAGCACTTTATTGGTAATAAAGAAATATTACAAGCGACGCTAGGCCAAAATTATAAGTCGCTCAAACTCTCTCTCTCTCTCTCTCTTAAAATAATAAAATATGCCAATCAGCTTACAATTGTGTAATGATACATAGGCGATGTTCCAATATATTATGTCCCGTATATGGTGTTTCAGCTCCTGCCGCAATGCTCCAAGGCGCTGGAACAAACTATATGCCTTAGTACGCAGGACAGAAAACTCAGCACCGAACAAAGTACTCACGTACCCTACACGCAACCTGGTAGGTTATCAGCATATTGAATGCACTGGTGGGAAGGGTTCTCGTCCAACTCAACAAAAATGAACACGTTATATAAGTTTTGTGCACCATCGATTAATTTGTCTTTCTAGTCTTGCCTTAGGATCAATTTTATGGCATATGATATAAGCATAACTTGTATTGTAGTATGTCGTGCGATATAAGAGTAACACAACAAAACTTACCAACTTACCATTCTTTCTTCTCTGTCCAAGGTAAACCAAGTTAATCAAGCAAGAATATATATATATATATATAATTAAATTACGGATCACGTAAGCAAACACAAGGGTCACGAGCGTGCTTCTGACTCAGGTGCACGAATTACTCAGGTTACTCAGATATGTTATACTAGAATGTTAGGTATTCAAAGTAATTTATTCGATGCAATGACTCGCACGCGGATTGACACTAAGCGAGATAACTTAATCTATTTGAACAAGGGGTCGATGGCGTTACAAGCCATTTGGACGAGTCTTTTAACGGAGATGGATGTAGCACTAGGAACTTGAGGCGTTACACGTCATCCCATAAAAACACGAGAGACCCAGGACTCCTTGACGGAGATGGGGTATAGCAAAAGGAAACATGGGCGCTACCCGCCATTCTGCCAAAAAAAGAGAAGTCCCTATATGATTCTTCCTAGGCAGGCACTATCACGGTGCCCCGTTGATCGTCCGAGGAATCGAACATGAATACCTCGTGCACGAGTTGTCTGCGACCAAGCAAGTCTTGGGTCTTCCAGATTCATGACATGTACAGGTTCAATCTTGATTCTTGTCCTAAACGATTATTGCCCCATGAGCTGTCTTGATCATATTCTTGCTTAACTTGTCATGATGTAGTCCCCTAGTTCGAAAGCTGCCTTAGCGACCTAACGGTCCCAAATACTTTCAAGTTCAGACTTGCACGGAATGACTATTAGATAGACTTTAAGCTAAACTCGATGATGCAAGACATGTATCGTGTTATCTAATAGTAGCATAAAACTACATAACAAGCATTGAAACATGGCATGTTCTACGTGACGATCATAGCAAAAATGAAAAGCAGCACAATACAATAACATGTAAATAGTCTACTTGAAACATAAGTGCATCTTACTTGATCAAATCTATAAAGATAGTACGAGGATTAAAATCGTGCAGAGACATATAGAGTGGCGCATAAGAAAATCTATAACTAGCAAGTTCTTTCTTTTCTATGTTCTAGACAAGCTTAACATGATGGAATTATTCCCCTAGATAGGTTGGTTCACTACTTTATTAGCATGCATCGGAGATTCACCTAGTGACTAGCATGTATCGTCAGTATTTTTTTTTATATGTATGTTAAGCAAAGACAGGTTCATCGTAGCCACCCATCTTAGCGATGATTCGCATCGGCCAAGCGAGACTCCGAGCACGTCTTTGAAAGTCTAAGTCTGAACTTCTTCTGAAGGGCCAAGTCTGATTTCTTTGCATCAAGCGGGTCTTCTCGTCAAGCTAGACGGTATGGGTCATCGCACTTGCGCCATTTGAATCGGCTCTCCGTATTGATGCGGAGTGGGTCGTTATATAATACACTACTCAAAATAAGTCTCATTCACGAGACTTCCTAAGCGAAAAATATTTTATCGCACACTATCGAATCTAACTCAAGCTTACTTTGTGTCATTAGACCCATTCAAACATAACTTCCTACTCGTTTTCCAAATTTTGTGTGGCATGCATGCTTAGTTTGTTTCATTGAATAACATTATCACTAAATCTAAGCTGACTTTATTCACTCGGTTTCGCGTACTCTGACTTGGTCTCTAGTGCACCTTAGCATAAACATATATCGCTTAACATGGGGTATGTTATAATCCACCGTGTACGATGATCTAAGGCTGGGGCTATCTTATCCAAGTTGTTATACTCCTCCAAGCGCATCTATCGTACTCACTTGAAATTGCATTCGAGTTCAGCATATCACCTAGTCTGGATTGTACACATGTTTAAGGCGTCCCCAAAACACATGTATTTCAACCAGCTTAGGGATAGCGAAGTCTTTGCACTCGAGTTCAGCATATCACTAAGTTTAGATCGTACACACATTCAAGGCGTCCCCCAAACATATACATTTCAACCAAACTTAGCAATGATGAAGTCGGACAAGCTACTCAGAACAATCTAAATTTTGAATCGCCGATCGCTTCACTATCATCTACTTCAATCTCCTAGTAACACAATTTTTTTGAGTCATCCACATACATTTATATCATACTCTCAATCGCAATCTTCTATCCGACTCAAAATTAAGTATTGTACTACCATATCAAGCACGAACTTTCTGATCTACCGACTAGCGTCCAAGTCCTATCGTCCATTCTATTTGTGTCAAACATAACTTCACTAGCGCACACTTACCATTCTAAGTCTAACTCTAAGTTGTTGCCCCAGTTCTATGGCTTGCCCAAGCAATACTCTAAAATTGGTCACACAAGTTTAATTCATAGCATAGGGCCATCTGCCTTACCGCTAGGTCATCTCACAAGGTCATTGGTACAATTGAAGTTCATAATTCTCATCGTACATATTCGTTGCATGATGCTCTCCCCAATTGCTAAGGTTAAACCATTATTTGTTCGTACAGGGTTTTCTACCTAAGCTTGCATCACTCAGATTTTTAAACATCTACCAGTGATCATCCTACTTGCATCACACATTCAGTTCAAGGGGTCCGAGTCTGTTTCAGCAAAGTCGTCCTAGGATAAGGTCGTTCAGTCAAACCCTCAATATATATCAATATGGCGTATCAAACCTAGTGATTCACATAGTCTATCTCATCAACTATGTTTAATAGAATCCATCTATTAATCATTTTCTAAGTCTAGACGACCAAGTCATGATTCAATCTTCCTAAGTCACCGATCACCATTATAAATTCTAAATAATCCAACATAAATCACGTATTTGTTCATAAATCCATCGAGCATAACTTTTTCTTCAATTCTAGACTAACTCATCCTCGATACACTTGCATCCTTGACTCACTTTTGCATCAAACCATAAGTCAAAATGATCCTCCAATTGTCATGCCCCGATCTCCCGCAAGTTCTATCATCCCCACTGGACGTATATTATCAAGCCAATGCTTCCACGGGATAATTACCCTCATCCAGACGTGACGTGTATTTGAGCATGGAGTTACTCTCGCACAAAATAACAAAGTCAAACGTTATGGTTATCATCGAAATGACCAAGACACTTTATTGTTGCACTTTATTTTATCCAAGATATATATATTAATCCATCAAGTCGTGTTTATTTAATAATCGTTCATGCCGTGATCATAATTCGTCTAGCCAAATTGTCCAACTTTAATGTTATTCTTTGGTCAATCCATAGTCTACCTTTAGCATTCCTCAAAACATTCAAGTCCAAAACTTTAATTTGATAATCTATCTATCATTCATTCAACGAGAAAATCCTCTAGCCAAAGTCTATTCACATTCGTTACATTCTATTTTATCGAGTTTGTCTGCATAATCATCGAACATGTCATGCCCTGATCTCCCGTGAGTTCGATCATCCCTGCTGGACGTGAAATCACCATGTCAATGCTCCCGCGGGATAATCGTTCTCATCCGGACCTGATGTTGAGTGTTATCTTTCGAACCAGATTCAAGATCGCTCGTCCAACTCAAGTTCAAATCTCGTTATCTCCTACCTCAATCATCAAACCAGAAAATTATTAACTTTTCTCAATTTGTGCTATCTTCTAACTATCGATATCATATCAACCCTTACAAATTTGAAAATATAGCATCCGTACTCAAGCTAAATTATATTGAGCAATATCCTACGAAATTCAAATTTTTCAATGTGCGCTAACTACGATCGCATCCTCGAGTAGTCAATGACAATTATAGTTTGTTCCATTCGATTCAATTCAAAATTGCACGTACGATCCACTACGTTTCCTCGATCAAGTTATTGATTCTACTACTTTGAATACCTATCCTATATAAGCCTTATCACTTGTTCAACACATTCTCAATTATTTTGAATCCTTAGTCGACATCATTTTTAATTCGCAAAACTCGTCTATAAATCGTCCGAACGAACTTTATATAAGATATTCAATTCACGTTAACTACACAACGATCATTCTAAGGCTTTGCGTGATCACATCGCTTGCTGATAGACTTGTTGCAACCCAAAATTCTTAATTCACTTGAATATTTTCCAAGATGATCCATACACCAATCAGGATTCGAGCTACTCGACAAAACCTCAAAATTTACTCTACCCTCAAATTGCTTATTCGTTCCTGAGCTATCGCATACACCACTTAGGAATCATGTCATGCAAATAAATCTCAATCATGTTCGCATCGTACACTCGTATATCCATCCAATTCCTTTATTTAAAAATCATGCACGATCCATTTGCGTTGTCTCGATTATCTTAGTCTCATATATACCTCTATCGATAGTCATCTATACAAACTATATTTTGATTCGTAACTCATCGACACGAATATCCGTCCGAACCATTCCTAAGAATCCAAGCAAAATTCTTTATATTCACCTTAGCGATAATCTGATAATATCACTATCGATTGTCAATCTAACTCTGACTTATCATTATCTGAACAATATTCAAATCTCGCTCACAAACTCGCTCGCACCAAAGGGTCTAGGTGCACGATACCCAACGCGACTTAGCCAAAAGGCTATGTGCATAGCTATCCGTCCGAACGATATTCTAGTTTCATAAAGTAACTCGCTAGTATTTACATAAGGCTACTATAGTTCGCAAGTAACTTGTATATTCTAGCACGAGTCTATTCCAGTAAAGTCTGAAATAATTTGGCACAAAGGTCTTCACATAACTATCTCATTCACCAAATCATTTGCATGCAATTTTTCAAAAATATTTAGACTTATTGTGTGAGCACCCTCAATTTTATATAGGGTTAGTTTCGTAATTAATAATCATTTTTTTATTTTAATTATTTATTCGATAATTTAATTGAACTTTGGAAATCAACCACCATGGTTTTAAGATCTTGAGTGCAACACTAGCCCCTCCCTTCCAACCAACCTAGCATGCTCGACTTAGACGAGTCAAATTAGGCTCCTGCCATGACTGTCACTCACAAATTCGTAATCCCATGCCTTATTTTGGTCGCACAACTTTCGTGACACAATTACGAGAAAACGATGATTAATTAACCATTTTGTTGTGGCGTACGATTAAACACGCCACCATAATTCATTGCTTCCAACCAAAACCATACTATGAGCCTAACTGGTCCTATTATGCGTATGACACTCGAGTTGTGTTATCCGAACCCCCTACATGCTTCCAATATAATATTAAGTAGAAAAATTTAATATTCATTAATATTTAGTAAATACCTTTTTAATTGATATAAATTTGGTTGTAAATTATTTGTTGGAGAAAATAAAAATTTTCTTGAATTTTCTCAAGTGCCTAGATTTTTTTGGGAATTATATATATATAATTATGAATAATTAAAAAAAGAAAAGAAAAGAAAAGAAAACCTATTAAACCATAAAGCCCAAACCCAAACCCATTAACCCGAAACCCAAATCCTAACTACTCTACCCAGACCCTCACCTGCAATTCCTCTCCCATCTCTCTCCCTATATATATATATATATATATATAAATATACAAATAACTAATCCTAAACCACCCCCACCATCACCCATACCGGACCCCAACCACCCACGACGACCGTCCGCAGCACCGCCCCCACCACTGATGCCGTCGCCGCGTCGAACCACCGCCGCAGCGCCGCCGCGTGCACGCGCACAACAGCAGCAGTCGTGCCCCCCCCCTTCGTGCGAAGTTTTTGCCCTCCTCGCTCGTCCATTTTGGGTCTCATCTTCGCTAGTATGTTTACAACCTAACCCCTAGGATTTTCTTCAAATGGAACGAATTTAGGCACCCGAGTTTGATTGAAAAATCGACCGGAAGTTGGCCGAAAAACTGTTCAACAACAGTTCATAAATTCAGTCCAAGTACCCATGTTCATGTCCAATTTTCTACCAACTCATTAAATATTTTTAAAATATAATTGAAAGGAATTCTTCACAATATAACCAAAAACTTTACTGTTCTTTTAGTTTTTATTAGTTTGTTTTATTGGTTAAATTATTCTGATTCCAAAAAGACCAAAAACTTATTTTTAAAGAACCCAAAATCTCTGATACAGGGTGTGTCCCGCCAAACGAGGCCTTGTCATCACGTGCAAATTTTACCGAATGATGCGTAATGTAAAAGTGGACCTATGGGCTTTCGTGAAACTTGATTTGGACGTGTGTGCACGCCAGAATCAACGCATATCCGTCAAAAAGTATCGTATCGGCCTGTTCTGACACTTATCATAATTTCGTGTGTACTTGTCATTTTGTAATAAAACTTACGCCATCGAATTCGCAGCGTTACGCTGCTCCTGTGACCCAAGTTTTGTTCGAATCTGAGAACGTTGACGAAATACCATTTTGTGGGCCCCATGGTTCCACATGACGGGCAATTTTGTGATCAAATCATCGAAATCCAGTTTTGGATGTTTTGTTGGGTTGATATCGTTATTCTGGACTCGTAGAAACTAAGTTTAATGAATTTGGATAACTTTGTCTCTTTTACGCTTTTCGATGCGAAATAGGCCACATGTGGACCCTACTTTGACCCAAAACTGTCAATTATGCCCATGTGTCCAAATTAGCCTTATGTGTAGTCAATCCTACCTATTTCAAGTATTCTAAGAATATTGGTTATGTTTGTTTCAGCATCCGGAGGTGTACGTGCATATTCTACTTTCCCTAGGGTAGTTGACAGAGTTCAGAACCCAGACAAGTGTACCTTGTCAAACTTGTAGTAGATCGTGTTCTATTATCTGCTTGTTTTTCTTTATGTATATATATATATTCTTGTGATGTGCCTGCTCAACTTAGGATTGTGAGACGTTGCTTAGCGTCCGTACAAGATTCGGGTGTCGACGCCGTACATGGAATCGTGTAACGTCACATAGAGAGTTGATTCCACGATCATATTTTTACGTGCTTACTTTACCAATTATATCATACCGTAGGACACTTGACACTATTTTATGTGAAATCTTGAGTTATTCATGGTGATTCTGTATAGGCTTACAGGAGTCGTGATATGAGACTTGCATATTATATATATATCATTATGACTCGTTGTACTAGCTAGAGGTTATGATCTTGCGTTTTATGGACATGTTAAGTTGTGGACATGAGACATGAGATTACATTGGATGGGGAGAGACACACATGCTACAGGCTGATTAGGTTATATATATACTATGTTACTGGAGGTGCTTAGTGTATATACCAGAGCTTGGCACATTACTGGCCCTACGAGATACTACTTGCTGCTATGGGCTCCCCGACACAGAGCCTGTATTGGTATCAGCCTGAGTACTAGTGATACTCTCATTTGCATCTTAATTAGCTGGTTACATAGCTTGTCCTGAGGATCTGTCTATATTTACTTGTTGTATTTCATTTTGCCTTGAGTGTTTATTATACCTTGCTATGTCTCCTGAGGATCTGGATCCAAATTATGTCCCAGGTGTAGATGAAGAGAGCTATTTCGAGGTTTACGGGGTAGGTGCTCTTATTGGAGACGTACAGGTTATTCGGAAGGACTTCTCTTGAGCACACAGTATTCTCATCATTCATTTATTATGCTTATTGTTCTTAGATATTTGATCTTGTAGTGACTTATGGATATTGTACTTGGAGTTATTTTCTTGTTCCCCATGACATTATTTTTATTGCTTAGTTGGATAGATCATTTTATATTATTCTGACTGGACTTGTCTTTTTGTGATTTTGTTACTTATTGTGGATGAGATTAGATATATAAACTGTGAGGTATTTGTAGACTATTTTATATGTATTACAGCTTAAGTGCACTCTGGCGGGTCTATTAAATTGGGTTTGCCTATTGGAGTTATGCTGCTGGCAATTGTCACATGACTAGTCCCTTGGTATTTTGGGACTAGGGTGTGACATATTGTATGGAACATCCCGTTGGAACATTGAAAGAGAGCGTACGCCACTTTACCTACGAACGAGCTTTCAAAACTGAGAGAATCGATACGAAGTCCAAGGACATAAAGTCATACTCTGATACCAAAAAGTCATGCCCCCGGCCTGGCAGGGCCTGAATATCCTCTCTTGGGCATGATGTCGCACGAGCCTAGGTTGTCTCGCACAAGGCCAGGTCTGATACGGTCGTTTGATAACTAGTTCACAGAGTCGTCATAGCGAAAACATAAAATAAACACAAGTATGCAAGTAAAACAATCACTTTCTTAATAATGAAGAAATATTACAAGCGGCGCTAGGCCAAGATTAAAAGTCGCTCAAACTTCTTCTCTCATAATAATAAAATATGCCAAGCGGCTTACAACTGTGGAATGATTCATAGGTGATGTTCCAATACATTATATCCCGTATATGGTGATTCCTCTCCGGCCGCAACGCTCCAAGGCACCGGAACGAACTCCACGCCTTAACGCGCACGAGAGAAAACTCTACCCCGAACAAGGAGCTCTCGCACCCTGTATCACTACCACATTCTGAAATAGGGTTATTTTTTGTCATTTTATATATTATAAGTATTGTGTGTATTTATTTTAAATAATTGCATGATATGTGTATTTATATATATATATATATATATATATATATATATATATATATATATATAGTGTTCTTTAATGTATGAGTTAGTAGACTAGACCTAGAAGCCCACTAGTTGAACCTCTGACCAGAATATAGGGTTATGAATTTAATTTGTATTATTTCGGGATTAATTATTTAGGGTTATAATTTATTATTGTGATTTATTTCATTGTTGTGCCTTATCGTTGCTTCGATATTTAGAGCGCTACCCTAGCTTTTGCCTTCCAACCAATTTCACAACCTTGTCCTAGACGTGCCGGTCTTCCATTCCGATCCTTGTGTAACTTATAAATATGCTCTCTTGTGCTTCATTTTAGTCGCACAATATTTGTCGCAGACGTTTATCTTAATTCTATATAAATCCAACTTTGTATCCTTGTGCGTTCCAATCAAAATTGGAGACACAATCTCGACCCTTTTTGTGCAACCCAAATTATGATAATATTCTACTTTGAGTATTCTATATTCATGACAATTGTGTCCCACCTAATTTTAGCCCCATGTACTTCTAATTAATTTTAGAAGACCAATTATATTAATTTTAATTAAATTAATCCAAAAACCCAACTTGTGCAATTTTCTAATTGTTGGGCACTTTTATGCAAAAGTGCATCGAGGTGTCCACACCATTGGACACAACACATGAAGAAACCCATTTTCCTTCATGAAATTTTCTCCATAAATTTTAGAGTATGTAGCACTCAACATCAACCCTCATTAAACCTTGGCCCTGCATTTCGAAACAAATCAAATCCTAGCCCTCCAAATTTCTACATGTAAAAGCCAAGGCCCCCTTCCAAGGATGTTGACCAAGGCCCAACTACCTAGGTGAACACCCAACCCTACCTTTCTACACATATATATAATCCTTTTTCTTAATTTCTTCATCCCCATCACCCCAAGACTATTACTAGCCGAACCCCTCATCCCCCTCATGTTCATCATCCCTGTCCTCCCGCAGCCAGAGCCCCGGTCATCCTGACCTCCCGTCGGCCTGCCTCCTTCCATAGCGCATCCCCGGAGACGACTCGCCAGATCCATCACCCTCGACCTCGTCATCTTCTTTATCTCCTCCACCCTCATCCTTGTTCGCCCGATCACCGGCCGGACCCCAGAATATCCCGAACTGCAACGAGCAACTCGCCTACACCCATCCATCCTCCCGCCGTCTTCCCTCGACCGCAGGAGTGGCCAACTCCCTCGTCGACTTCCATCCCTCCTCGCCGACCCATCAGTCCTGTCGACCCCGCCGGAGCCTGCTGTGCTCCGAATGCACCGAGCAGACGCGCTTGAACTCCACAGCACCACCTCTCCTTCCTGTTATCTCCATATCCTCCACCCATCCACCTCCTCAACCTCGCCTCTTCCTCCACGACAACACCCGATACCGCTGAACCGCACCTCCCCATCTCACCATCCCTCGATGACCCGCCGGCCTCTTCCGCCGAGCCCGACCACAGTGTCCCCGTAGAGCCCCCTCGCCTCTGCAACTACTGTGCACCCACGACACCCTCTTCTCCGACTCCCCTCACCATCATCTTCCCTCCGGTCTCCTCCCGAGGAACCGGGTCACCCCTGAGCACAGCCGCTCACCACCACCAGCGTCTTCCGCTCGACTCCTCTCCCCTCTTCCCTGTCCTCCTCCTCGCCCGAGCCTCTCGATTCCGGCAGCCTCCGGCATCACCTTCATTATCATCATCATCATCATCAACGTCTTTATCATAACCATCTTCATCACCAATCATTACCATCATCATCACCTTTATCATCACCAATCACCACCTTCATCATTACCATCATCATAACCTTCATCACTATCATCGTCATCATCGTCCCCGTGCACGCTCCCCGAGGTTCGAACATGTCCCTCTTCTTTTATTTTATGTGTGCTTGTGTGAATAACATTAGGGTTAGCATACTTTGTGATAGTTGGTTGATTTTAGACCATGTCGGTGAAGCCAATGACTAGTGTGCGTATGCGTACGTGTATGTGTATAATATATTCTATAAATAATTAAATGATAATGCTAGTTATGATTATATATGTATAATTGTACTGTATGCCCCTAGTATTAATTAAGGATACCCTATATTTATATTTGACCATGTGACCCTGAGACTTGTGAGTTGACTGTCTTATGTACACTGACGTACTGGCGAGATATGTGTTAGTGTTTGACTGTTTGATTTTGTACAGCAATTGCAGACTTGACACTCGTGCAGTTAGACGCACATTCGACCCTGTTAGTTGACCAGTGTCACCCTAGTGTAGCCCTGAGTTCAGTGTAATTATGGTTGTGTATGTGCTAGTATAATAGATGATGTTGTATTGTATTATATTATATGTATATAGGACCATTAGATTGTTCTGCGAGACTTCTGGAACAGGATATTGGTATTGCCAGCTCAGGACCTCAGGTGAGTACATTCTCTGATAATTTCCGTTATTTGATAATTTCTATAATTCAACTATTTAGAAATGTTACATCTGATTCTTGATACTGTGTTACATGGACTAGTGTATAGATTGGATTTGCTGTCATGAGATGTTACATTGGTTATTGTATTGACATTGTACACGACATTGATATTAGACATTAATATTAGACATTATACATGATATATTGGGCATTGATCGTGTATCGTGACGTGTCATGGTTGGATCCATAGTACTAGTTGGGGGCGAAGAAATTGATAGTGAGATATGTGATCAAATCACTATCGTACAAGTGTAAAATATTGTTAAGTGTTAATCATACACCTCACGTATGATTAGCCAGGCCATGTAGCTATCGAACAAGTTTCCAAGCCGATCACATTTTGAAACTACTATTTCAAACACTTAGAATAGTTATAGTTCTCCATTTTAGTTCATATACTACATCACCCCGTATATGATATTGTAGCTCTTTCTCTCTTTATTTCATATATGCATTGACTGTACCATATTGCCTATATTGCCTCTCTCTTTATTTTTGCCATTGCATTTATTCATTGTCTTCTCTTAGTATATAGCATCATCTATTTATTCTTTTATAGTCCTTATCAATTAACTGGAACTGTTATTTGGGTTGTACTTCGCTCCATCCTGACTGAAAATATTTTTTCAGACTGCGACTTAGAGGACTGGTGTCCGACTTATTATAGACCACAGGGAGAGTAGCTGCAGCCTTGGACTTTATAGCACAGGTGTGATTCCCAGGAGGTCTAGCCGGGATCATTAGTTATTTAGTTAGTTTTTTTTAGCAGTTTTGGTACCGGATTTGTTTTCGGCATACTTGAGACTTGGAAGTTATTGTTTGAGTTAGATTATTTCTGTTTAGACTTGTGATGTATTTCGTTTATTTTCTTCACTATCTTATCGTGCTTTAGTTATGTGGTTGAGTATTTATATATTATATTGTCATATTTGTGCCTCCTTATAGAGTTGGATAATCGTGTGAGATTGATTAGATAGTATTGTGACCTAGACAGCGTTCTACCACCGATGCTGCAGCGTAGGCTGGACGTACCCACGCACTCGTGCCCCAAATTCCGGATGCGGATCGCGACACATTTTTAGTGGTGGCCTATGCAGGTCAGGCTTCGCAAGTAGTACGATATCGTAGTAGTGCGACGACTTAGTTGTACTACTGCATGCCTGCGATAGGATATAGGATATAGTATACTAGGATGAGAGTGAGTACTCAATCACAATTAGGAATATTTCCAATCTATTGATCTTGTTATCCTTATTCTTTCTGAATATTACTTTCCTTGAATATTTTGTCCTTCCTTGATGATATCGTATTCGTGTGCCTTAATGACTTCTCCTGGTTTTGATCCGTCTTCAGGATGCCGTCGAAGACAAGATCGCAGGATCAGCAGTAGCCTCCGAGGCAGACCTGGCTGGCTTGTCATTTCGGTAAGAAGCCAGGTCATCTTTGGAAGAGCTGTAGGGTGAGGCTAGGATTTTGTTTGTACTATGACTCTGCGGGACATCAAATGAAGGATTGTATTCGAGCCCCTTATCTTCCCGGCCAGCGAGCAGCTCCAAATCATAGAGACCCAGTTAGACCACCTGTGGAACCACATATTGCTCAGCACCCTCAGAGCCACCACAGCAGGGCGGGGCATTTGCGATAACGGTCAAGGAGACCGATACTGCAGGTGATGTGTTAGCAGGTTCTGTTCTTTTGTTTTCTTCTGTTCCTTTCTATTTGATTGATTGATTGATTCCTTAGTACCGTAGTTTATGTCAGTAACTTTTTTGTTAGAATATAGTTAGTAGTACACCCTGACAGAGACTGCAATACCATGACAAAAGATACCATAACCATACATGTTTTCCTTAGATTGCATATTGAATGACTGTAGGTAGAATTTTCTTAGACCATGATTGTTGGGGGTTTGAACGTAGTCAAGATTAATGAAGAGATTATGACTTGACAGAGAGAGAAAAGGTGTCTTAAATTTCGAGGACGAAATTTTTCTAAGGAGGGTAGACTTGTCACTACCATAGGAGGGGTATTTTTTGTCATTTTATATATTATAAGTATTGTGTGTATTTATTTTAAATAATTGCATAATATATGTATTTATATATATATTATATATAGTGTTCTTTAATGTATGGGTTAGTAGACTAGACCTAGAAGCCCATTAGTTGAACCTCTGACCAGAATATAGGGTTATGAATTTAATTTCAATTATTTTGGGATTAATTATTTAGGGTTATAATTTATTATTGTGATTTTATTTCATTGTTGTGCCTTACCGTTGCTTCGATATTTAGAGCGCTACCCTAGCTTTTGCCTTCCAACCAATTTTACAACCTTGTCCTAGATGTACCCGTCTTTCATTCTGACCCTTGTGTAACTTATAAATATGCTCTCTTGTGCTTCATTTTAGTCGCACAATATTCGTCGCGGACGTTTATTTTAATTCTATATAAATCCAACTTTGTATCCTTATGCGCTCCAATCGAAATTGGAGACACAATCTCGACCCTTTTTGTGCAACCCAAATTATGATAATATTCTACTTTGAGTCTTCTACATTAATGAAACTTGTGTCCCACCTAATTTTAGCACCATGTACTTCTAATTAATTTTAGAACACCGATTATATTAATTTTAATTAAATTAATCCAAAAACCCCACTTGTGCAATTTTCCAATTATTGGGCACTTTTATGCAAAAGTGCATTGAGGTGTCCACACCATTGGACACAACACATGAAGAAACCCATTTTTTATGTGAATTTTTTCCATAAATTCTGGAGTGTGTAGCACTCAACATCAACCCTCAATAAACCTTGGCCCTCTATTTTGAAATAAATCAAATCCTAGCCCTCCAAATTTCTATATGTAAAAGCCAAGGCCCATTTCCAAGGATGTTGACCAAGGCCCAACTACCTAGTTCAACACCCAACCTTACTTTTCTACACATATATATAATCCTTTTCCTTAATTTCTTCATCCCCATCACCCCAAGACTATTCCTAGCCGAACCCCTCATCCCCCTCCAGTTCATCATCCCTGTCCTCCCGCAGCCGGAGCCCCGGTCATCCCGACCTCCCGCCGGCCTGCCTCCTTCCACAGCGCCTCATCGTAGCCGACTCGTCGGATCCATCACCCTCGACCTCGTCATCTTCTTTATCTCCTCCACCCTCATCCTTGTTCGTCTGATCACCCACCGGACCCAGGAATATCCTGAACTGCACCGAGCAACTCGCCTGCACCCATCCATCCTCCCGTCGTCTTCCCTCGACAACAGGAGCGGCCAACTCCCTCGTCGACTTCCATCCCTCCTCGTCAACTTCCATCCCTCCCGCAGTCCTGTCGATCCCGCCGGAGCCCGCTGTGCTCCGCCTGCACCGAGTAAACGTGCCTGAACTCCACAGCACCACCTCTCCTCCATGTTATCTCCATCTCCTCCACCCATCCACCTCCTCGACCTCGCCTCTTCCTCCATGACAGCACCCGACACCGCTGAACCCCTCCTCCCCATCTCACCATCCCTCGATGACCCGCCGGCCTCTTCTGCCGACCCTGACCACAACGTCCCCGCAGAGCCCCCTCGGCTCTACAACCACTGTGCACCCACGACACCCTCTTCTCCGACTCCCCTCACCATCATCTTCCCTCCGGTCTTGTCACGACCCACACCCAAAAAAATCGGGCATGAGTCATGGGTACGTCCAGCCTACACCGCAGAATCGGCGACAGAACGCTGTCTAGGTCCGTTCTAGGTCATAATATCTATAACTCACAAAACCTGTCAATATAACCTCTCCAAAAGGAGGGCAACCACGCAATATATATATAACTCAATCACAATAACTAGGGGAAGAGTAAAAGCACGATAAGATATCACAAAGAAACGAGAATCAAATAGAGTAATACAATATCCAAATATACAGTCCAAGTCTAAAGTCTACAACATCACAGAAGCAACAAAATAATAAATACAGTACAGCCATCCAAAATATCAACTAGGAACAAACCAGGAAAACCCACCTAGCTAACTAGGGTGCTAACGGCGTCTCCTCGACGGGCTCCTCCTCAGTCTCCGGGTCACAACACTCCTCGACGCCCGGCCCGTAGAACGTCGGACAAAAATCCCCAGGATCCTCTAAAAAACATATGCCCAGTCAGGACTGGAGCGAAGTACATAACTCTGAAAGCAACTCCAAATACATGGTAAGGTGTATATGACTAGCAATAGAAAAGTATACAAGATTCACAGGAAAATAAATACATGGTGGAGCAGATAAAGTAGCTGCAATATAAAACTGGAGAACAATACAAGTAGTAGAGAAGTAACTGCATGTAAGAAAACAGAAATACTAGCTAAGTGCCTTGAGCACAAGTTCGTTATGTGATCGTCTTAGGCTGCACATGAATAATCTACGATAACTCCATTATGCGTGAGTTGCATAACCGACATACACATGAATATTGTTTGGCTTTGATTACATAACCAACTCCTACTCCCCTCCCCCACTAATACTCTTGGATCCAACCACGACACGCTATGTACATAATAAATAACTCGCGCACATGAAGGCGAGAGCACATGATAGCACATGAGAATTAATACCCGAAGCACATGATGAAATACACGTGATAGAGTACCCGCTGAATACGGTAAGGGGGATAACATCTCATGATAGCTCATGAAATAATGTATCATAATCAAGTATTATAGTTCTAGAACAGGTGATATAAACGCTATCAAGAAATGGAAACGATCAGAGGAAGGTACTCTCCTGAAATCCTGAGCAACAGATAAGGATCAAGATCTGGACTGGCGTCGCAAGAACCTATTACGAAAAGCAAGGTTAAATGAGGTTCTAAAGAGTTAAACTAATATAAAATAACTAAAAACAAGGTTCTAGGGTTATTCTAGGTCGAACGGGTCAAAGCAGTAAAATTTGAGGCAAAAAGTCAACCCGGGGTCCAAAAAGTCAACTTTGGGTCAAAACTAGATTAAACGTTGACTTTTACGATCAACGAGGGCAATTATGGTCAACGCTAGGTCAAACTAGGATGCCCCTAAAATTCTAGGTCAAAACTAGCTCATTAAGCTACTAAACCCTCAAACTCGCCTCCTCAAGATACCGGGATACCCTCGGTATCCGATACCTCGACCTAAGCTACGCACCCCGCCTAAAACCCACTAACATCTATGCTAGCACGCATAAATATATACACATATACATATAAAAGCAACTCTAATCCTTTTCCTAAGCAATTGCTTAAAAACCTCTCTCGATACTCAATACCTTGGGTATCTCAAGGTATTGAGATACCTTGATATCTCAAGGTATTGAGATATCCCTCTAATCCCTCACTAACTACCCCTCTAGTGAACTGTTTATGTATATACACATACACATAGGTAATTATCTAGGCTACTACATATATAAACACATATGAATATATACCTACGTATATATATATATATATATATATATATATATATATATATATATATATATATATATATTATATATATATATCCATATAAACACAATACATATACCCCTAACCAAACTTATAAATATATGTATCTAACTATATACATATCTACTTATACTAAACTATCTATCTATCTATCTATCTATCTATCATATAGATATAGATCTCTTTCTCCCTCTCACTACTTGCTGCTACTGCTGATGCGCTTGCTGCTGCTGCTGCAGTTGGCTGCTGCTGCCACTGTAGCAGCTACTGCCTGCTGCTGTTGCGCTTCGCTGCCTCGCTGCACTGCGCACTGCTAGCTGGTCCACTGCACACTGCACCTCCCCCTCGACATACCACACACACACACAAGCACGCATATATATATACATATATATACACAAACATATATACATATATATATATACACACACAAATATATATATATATATATATATATATATATATATATATATATATATATATATATATATATGTATATATATATATATATATATATGTATATAGGTACACACACACATATATATACAAACACACATATCTATATATATATAAACACACTCTACATATATATATATAAACACACATACTCATATATATATATATATATATATATATATATATACATACACATACTCTTATATACACATATACTTTCGTCTTAGGAACTGTCTAACAAGAACCTTTGGATATGAGTATTGGCTAATGCAGTAAGGTTATATGTATAATAGGTCAGTATATATTCATAGTATTGATATAATATTTTTTTTGTCTGTTGTAGTTCCTTTGTATAACAACAGATATATATATCCTGACTTATCTATCCAACTACATCTATGTAGTTTTTTTTTCTGCAAATTTATTCTATCTGACCATTCAATCTATTATTATATTTTCAATTATTTTATCTTTATGGAAATATTGACATCATCTATATTGATTTTTTTATTGAAATTCTCTATCTTCCATTATTCATGATCAATAATTCTCAGTTCTCTTTTAACAATTAGTCAGGGGCAAGCACATCAGATATGCTTCACATATTTTAGCAACTTTTAGAAATTATTAATCATCATTCTAGTGCATCACAAATAACATTAGCTATAATATTAGAGGAACTTAAAGACTTTTTCAACAGAAGAATGGAACAAACAAAGATTTCAGGAAGCTTAACCCACAAATTTTTTTTGGAATTGAAAGTCCTTAGAAAGAGGACTATGGATGAAGACGATTGAAGAATTATTAAAGGGTGCAAACATTGCTCCAAAAGACATGATAGAAATAGTTCAATTATAATTAGAAGATGTACCTAGAAATTGGTTGAGTACAAAGTATCCAAAAGACTAAAATATGGTAGTATCTCGAGAACAACTTAAGAGTAACTTTGAAGATAAATTTATCAAAAAAATCGAAAAGATGGAATTATAAAAAAGATTCATCTACCTGAAAACATAAAGGTTATACCGTGGATGAATATGAATAGATAATTTTACTAGATTGAAAAGATTTACTTTTTACGTGACAACTACTGAGAAAGTCAATGAATACAGACTTTGAGAAGGATTAAAAAGGAAACTTAAGGGTAACATAGCACTGTATATATGCCAAACATATTCTGGAATAACTAAAGCAGCCCGAGGTCAAGAAATAATTTTAAGGGATAAACAATTATTGAAAGTTAGTGGTCGAAAGTAAAATTTTGATATTGGATCATCTTCTTCGAGGAAATAGATGCAAGGACAATCTAAGCATACATTGATAGAATATGAAATTGTTCTAATCATATGAATTTCTATAAAAAGTAGGGTCAAATGAAGAAAAATTTTAGAAAACTTTCATGGATGGTATTTAAAGTACGGATTATTAAACTTTTCTTATGATAGGAAAAAAATAAATATGGTCCGGCATTCTTGTTTAACACAGTTGGAGCATAAAAACTAGTCAAATACCATACTTGTTTTATCCTATTCAATAATAATCTTATTAAATTTTTGGAGATATATATTCTTTCAAATATGATACATTTATATGTCTGACTAAGAATTAAAGATCCTACCATTATCTAAGGAATTGAGGATGATACTCGATAATGATATAGTGGATATATAAACGAATATCCAATCAGTCTAAGAGATAAAACATTTTGAGTAAGATTTTTAATATTTTCTTCGAACAATTATTTAGTCAACGAAATGTATTGGTTAACTCATAAAAATTATGTAGTAAACATGAATTGAGGATAAAAAAAGTTACATTTCAATCTTGAAGAAAGAAACCAGTAAACTTAATTGAGGTCAGAAGGAATTTGAAAAGGGAAGATAGAAGAACTTGATCTATTAATTCATGGAATATTTTGAGGCTTAGAAGCATATCTGAAGCTTATCTTGCTTTTCATTCTTGATGAATTTATTCACTCTTGATCTTTGAAAATTCGGATTCCTTGAATTATTTTCAATTCTCTCATCTTAATTTAATTATTTAACTTGTTCCTTTAACCAATCTTGGATATTATTTTATAATTCTCTCCACCAAATAAGATAGTTCTGTTGAATATTTTTCTAGTATAAACCCTTGAAAGTTTTTAAATTTTCTTTTAGTAGTCATATTTATATTAATTCAATTGATGATTGTTTGGATTTCCTATGAAAGATTATCTATTTTTAAATGTATCAATGACCTGGTAATCTAATAACCAATCCGACGAGGCAGAAATTGTAACCAATCAACTGGGTTATGAAACAAGAAATTACAACACCTATCCGGACTAGATTGTAACTATCTGGACTAGTAAGGAAGTGAGTACTTGTAACACGATTCATGGTTTAGTAAGATTACGGGGATCAAGATCACATTGTATATGATCGATTCTTAATACTTGAGATTAAAACTGAGTTTTGTTTCAAAGTTTATTTTCCATAAACTAGTTGAGGAAAGATTTAAAAATATGGAGTTTAACCTATGTTTTGTAAATTAAAATAATTTTTCATGAAAACGTTATTCATAACTTACTTTCATTCATTATATTGATATTCATGGTGGGGTAGCAAAAGCTGCAGCCATGAGATCATAATTGTAAAATGGTATCTTGTTTGCAACCACTCAACAGAATGTTGACACATCAATTTAGTTTGTTACTTATGTCAATCATTTTACAAATCTCACATTTTATTTTAAATTTTGAGGACAAATTTTTTCTAATGTAGGTAGAGTGTCATAGTTGTGTTTCAATTTATTATTATTATTATTATTATTATTATTATTATTTATATGGAAATATAATTTTAGGAGAAAATAGCTTTATGAGAAAAAATTTATTATTTTTATAATATAATTTTTGGGTTACCAAAAAATTTAATATAATAATATTATTTATTTTACATAAATCATTAATATATTTTTATTGAAGTTGTTATTTATTTGCCTTATCATTAATGGTTTAGGGTTTAATTAGTGTAAAGAAATGAGTTTGATTAAGAGATGAATTGAATTAATTTGAACATTAATTTAAATTTACATAGGAAATGACTTAAATATCCCTTACCTACTTAAGCCCTGAGCTTCCTTGAGAAGCCTAGGTAGCCGGCCCTATAGGGGGGATATGGTTTCATTTAATTTGGTTTTTACTTATAATGTATCGATAAGAAGGGTGATATTTTAATATTAAGAAAAAAAAAATTTGAATTCCCGGCATAACGTTCGGGGCCTGACGTAACGCTCGGGACTTTGTGCACACTACATTGCATGCCTTTGGGCCCACTGCCCCCAACTTCCACCATTTTATAAATAAAAGGAATAATATGCCCCCGTGGCTCGATCTACTGATCTTCTGCCGCCCAGCCAGGGTCTTATACCTCTCCTCGGTAACAAAAAGAGTCACTCGAGTTTGGTATATATAAGAAATTAGTTATATATAAAAACCTATATTATTTATTTACTTAAATAAGCTTTAACCACTTTCACTTTCACCCCTTCATCCAAAACTCTCCTACCCACTTCTAACCCTACCTCTTCATCTCTACATAAATCCCAAACCAAGAAGACTACAACAAGTCCTCTTTTCCTTTACACAATTCTTATTTTTTTGTGTATTTATGCATATTATTCTTGTTTTATTTCTATTATTGAAATAAAGTTTATATTATGGATTAATGTTGAGTTAATTATATGTTCTTTAGAACAAGATTCTAAGATTTATTTTTTAAGGTGACACACCTATAGGAGTATTGGACACGAATTAGAATTAAAAATATATGTGTTGAATTTGTTTCCACTGCGCAATATTTTTCTGAGATGGTTTTGATCTAGAAAAAACAGTCAAAATCAGAATATATCTAAACATTTTTGTAGAAAATTCGATAAGCTTTCCAACAAAATATGATATGATGGTATTTTGGTGTATATGGTAGGAGTTATTGGTCGTGCAACACAGATGCGGAATTCTGTAATTGAAATTTGGGACCTATGTACACACTATTTTGTAGGACAGTTTTAACCCATTAAACTTTGTCAAAACCAAAATATTTTTAAAAGTGTTTTGTAGGAAATTTAATAAGTTTTCCAACCATATATGACATGATAGTATTTGAGTGATATATTAGGATTTATTGGTTGTGTACCATCGATGTAGAATTCTAGAATTGAAATCTGAGACATTATACACAGTATTTTGTAGGCTAGTTTTGACCTATGAAATATTATCAAAATTAAATTATGTCTAATCAGAAAATATAGAGGATTCGATAAGCTTTCCAACCATATATGATATGATTGTATTTGGATTGATATGATAAATGTTATTGCCCACATACTTCAAACGTTGAAATCTGGAATTTAATTTTTGAATCCTGTGCGCAGTATTTTCCCGAGCAAGTTTTGATCTAATAAACATTGTCAAAGTTGAAATATGTCTATCAAGGATACATCGAGGATTTGATAAGATTTCTGAATATATATAAAATGATGGTATTTCTGTTATATGATAGGAGTTATAATCTGTACAATGTGAGGGTTACATACTGAAATTTAGTATAAAATTCTAAAGTTGCTTACATTTCTAAAGTTTCTTACTTATGCTTGACATGTATCAAAATTCATAATATAGGAAGATATGTATATTATGATTTTTTTATTGATGTTTGAATAATTGAAATGATTGATTCTGACAAGGTATAAACACTTTATAAACCTTCTTGTGTTGTGATAGTGGTACTACTTCAAGTGTTATTATGTATATAAGTTCAGTTTGAATTTTCTATGCTTTTAACTTGTGTGTTCTTTTTGTTCGAAGTATAATCGAGCAAACTTAACGTTATGGCTAAGTAGCCAAGGTAAGAAGAATTTTATTCGTTTTAATACTTATGTCTTTACAGTTGGATATACCTGTGTGTGTCCGGTGTTGAGTTGTTCCACTGAAGGGGCTTTGACCCAAGGGAATTCTACGGAGAGTTGCTCCAGGTGTAATTATATTATTGTGTTTGGAGCTCGAAATACAATGGTTACTCCACCAAAGATTTTAAGAATTCTAGGAGATAACTCTATTTTAAAGCAAACACTCTTACATCGTACTAAACCCTAAACTATTATTTATGTATATCTCTCAAAGATAGACTCTCGATAACTCTGAATATGTTAGGGGTTGAATTATCTAATTTTGAATTATAGGATACAAACACATTGACACGCAAGCCTAACAAATATTAAATCCAGTTGTTCTGTCTTATTTTAGTATATAGATTTTTAAGGTGAGTTGTATACTCATACCACATGAAGATTTCTATCTGAAGTAAAGACTCATATTCTGTTATATGCTTCATCTGTTTGAATATCCTATTGAGAAGTAATCTTATAATACATAATATTTGACCCTTATATAGATACTTACCTGTGTGTATTCCAATATATGGAAACTTGCTTGCTGGTTTATATTCTCGTAATCTGGTGATATCTATAATCAACAGATCGAGATACATATTTGAGCCAGAAAATAAAGTTCAAAATAAGATAATAAATTGATTATGATTGTAGGATAGAACATTGGCTGGGGGAGAACAGTTCTGGACCATACTGTATAAAATCTAGCAATATATATATATATATATATATATATATAAAACTGATCAGTACCTATAAGTACCTTCGTAAGGCCTAATGAGGAATGGGTGTATGCATCACCGTCTGACCTTTATCTCGTGAAGCTGTGAATAGTTATATTCACCCTAATTTGATTCGAACGATTAGGAATCAAATTAGGCATATATATGTATATAATAGCACCTTGCGAGGAGTACGGCTGGACTATTAAGTACCGTGCCTACCTACCATTATCTCATCCCAGATAACGGGATTATTGTCTAGAAAATAGTGCAAGATCTAGAGATTTTTCTCCAAATTGCATCATCATATAGGAAAATTGTATTGTGATTGTGGTAGTGATTATCAGGCAATGAATGTGTTTAGACACTTTTAAATCACTGGAATTAGGAATCATAATAGTGTCATAATCCAAGTTAAGTTATATTCTAGGTTAATACTATAATATTTCGTTATGATAAATATTATCATCTTCCTATCTGAGTATCATATCATAATTTTCAATCATATAATTGTTTTACTTTATTTATTTTACCATTCTTGAACCAAGAAATTTTATGTCACGACCCGCACCCGGTGTAGGGATGCAAGTCGGGAACAATGCCCAGCCTACGCCGCAACATCGGCGGTAGAATAATGTTTGGGTAATCTATCTAACAATATAATATGCCACCAACAATATAACTATACTCAATCACAGATCTATGATAAAAAATAGCACGAATATGATAAAAGAATAGAATAGTCACAATACAACTCATGAGACAAAAATAATATCAAATGAGTCAGAGAAACTAAACAATATGCTGGAGACAAATCCAGTACAAAAGGAATAACTAAGATGCTACAAGTCCCGGGTCGTCTGTCTCAGTCGGGATGAGACCCTCTTAAGCCAAGGTCTCTGGCTCTGAGCTCACAACATCTTGAGGTCCGTAATGAGTGGGGTACCACTCCTCAGTGTCATCTAGGAAACATATATTCGGTCAGGAAAGGAGCAGAGTATATCTCTAACAGCAGTTTTAATCAATGATATAAAGTACGTAACAGTATATAGATGTGAATATACAAGATGCAACATATAGATACACGAGATATAAAATAAGGAAATACTGAAGTAAATACAAGAATGAATAATATGACAATGAACAAGAATACTAATGACTAGGTGAGTGAGTACTAGCTTTAACATGTGATCGATTTGGGAACTTGCACAAGGATAAGGGCCTGGTTAGTCATACGTGCGGTGTATGACCAACACTCATAAGGAACAAGACATGCACAAGGAGGGTATGATCACATATCTACCCTAAAATACTCACCACTCCGACTGGTATAGTAGATCCAACCATGGTACGTCATGACACGAGATTCACTAGGTAGGTAGCTAATCTCCCCAAGAATCAATGTTTGTACATGTACAAGAAGAACAATACTTGCACAAGATACACCGTAAATACCAAAGAATAACAGCTAATGACGAGATTCAGATATACCAATCCGTGTAACCATCGTGTTAAAAAATTAAGGATATCTACACTAGATAGAATGAACATAAAGAATATCATAAATGAGAAACTATCAGAGAATGTACTCGCCTGAAATCTGGTAAATAGTATCATAGATGTCTGATATGGTACCTCAAAGACCTAGATGTGGAATATAATATCAATACAAGGTTTCATAATGAAAATAAGTTAAACTGGTCAACATCTAGGTCAAAAAGCTATTTCTAAGTCAAATCAGTCAAACTAGGTCAACCCTAAGTCAAACTGGTCAAACTTGGTCAAACTACCTATTTTTAGGTTGTATGTCTCTATCTCTAGGATATTGGTTCCATACACTATGAAACTAGGTCACACTAATTAATCTAAGATACTAAGATACACACCAACACCGTATCATAGGATACGCAAGTTCTTATATATGAAAAAAATAGTAATTTACATATATATACAAGACAATACATATTATAGCTTAGCTAACGAATGAAAATCGGATACCTTGGCTTTGAACCAATGTGTATCTCACTACCTGGACACCCATCTCGATACTCAAACCCAATATCTTGAGTATCGACCAATTACCTTGACATTACCTTGGTATCCCAAGGTAATTGAAATCCTAGTAGATATCTAACAACCCATACACTAAACTATATGCTACTTAACTAAATTATTAAATACTACTAACTACTTACCATATAATACATATCAATACATAGATATATATAGCTACTTACCATTAAATTATATACATAGCTACATATAGTACATATACTAACTAATCTAACAAGTATATACATGTATCTAACTATTAGCTAACAAGTATTTATAACTAACTGTTACCAAACTACTATCTAACTACTAAACCCTTAGTTAAACCATACCTTGCTGTATTGATGTGCCTGCATAAGCTGCAGTGCTTGGCTTGAGGCTGCATCTCCATCTTGCTGTGCTGAAGGCTCTGCCGTAGCTGTAGTTTGCTGCATGCTAATGGCTCAGCAACTTGCGATTGACTTGCTGCATATGCTGCTACTTCTTCTTGCTGTGCCATGCTAAAACTGTAATGGCTGTTTTGCAGTTGGCTCTTGATACATGCAGTTTGCTATCACTGCCCTCTTACTGTTGGCTCCCTACATATCCCTGATTGATGCTCATGTTGCTGATTTGCTGATTCCTATTCGCTGCTGCAGTTATTGCTATGCACTGCCTCGCTGCTAGCTTGTTGTTTGCATTGAGAACAGAACAGAACGTGGAAAGAACAGAACAGAACTAGGAAAGAACATACCTCAAGGCACAAACAAATATGGGTAACGTTCTCGTATCTCACTCTCTCTCTCCCAAGTAGACTCTCCCGGAGAGTGATGCCTCCATGCGACATATACCAAGGGAATAGCCTGGTTCCTCAACATCTTCTCTCTCCGATCCAGAATCTCAACTGGCTGCTCTGGATATCTAAGAGTAAGGGCTACCTCTATCTCTTAGTGATCCAATACGTGACTAGGATCTGCCACGTACCATCTCAATTATGACACGTGAAACACGTTGTGCACTCCCTCTAATACAGGTGGCAAGTCGAGTCTATAAGCAACTGTACCGACCCTCTCTAGAATAGTGAAAGGTCCGATGAATCACGGACTAAGCTTCCAGCCTCCACCGAAGAAAATCGTGCCTCGTGTCGGAGAAATCCTCAGAAACACAAACCACAAACCTAGAACAAAACACAACCTTAAGAACTTAATCTATAACAAACAACCAATATCAAGCACAAAACAAAATTTTTAAACTATACCTCAAACTCCAAAGGTCTCCGGTGGGTATCGGTCCAAGGCCGCTGTCTGTCTTGCACCACTCGAAGTCTATCTCTGATCAGCTTAACCTTTTCTGCTGCATCCACAACCATCTCTGACCCTAACAAAACTCTATCTCCAACATCTTCCAATGACAAGGGAGTACGACATCTCCGATCGTACAGAGTCTCAAATGGTGACATCTCTATATTTGTCTTGTAGCTGTTGTTATAAGCAAACTATACTAAATTGAGATGGTCCTCCCAAGAACTCCCAAAATCTAGTACACAAGCGTGCATCATATCCTCGAGAGTCTGAATAGTCCTCTCTGACTGCCCATCTGTCTGGGGATGATATGCAGTACTGAACTTGAGCTGGGTGCCCAAACTCGACTGCAAACTCATCCACAAATGAGAAGTGAAACGACTATCCCGATCCGAGACTATGCTGATGGAAACTCCATCTATCTTGACGATCTACCTCACATACATCTATGCCAGCTTCTCCGTAGACAAACCCACCTTGAAAGGCAAAAAGTGGGCTGACTTGGTCAACCTGTCAACGATGACCCAAATCACGTCTTTCCCTCCTGGAGATTATGGAAGTCCGGACACAAAATCCATAGTAATATGCTCCCACTTTCACTCTAGAATGGGTAATGGCTGAAGTAAACCGCCTGGTCTCTACCTTTCGGCTTTCACCTGCTTGCACACTAAGCATCTGGATACAAACTGTGCCACTTCCCTCTTCATGCCATACCACCACACACTCTCTCGCATATCCCAATACATCTTTTTGGCACCTGGATGTATGAAATACTGAGAGCGATACGCTTCTTGCAATACCACTTCACGTAGCTTCCCACTAGGCACACACAATCTAACACCATACCGCAAAGATCCATCCTCAGCAATGGGGAAATCATCCTCCAATCATGCTCTCACCTGAGCTCTGATGCTTCTCAGAGATACATCCTCATACTTGGCTACCTTGATTCGGTCCATCAACTCTGAGTGTATCTGCAACCCCCACATCTGTATAGCAAAACCAAGAACTATCACCTCAATGCCTAAGCTCTCCAAATCCTCCAACAAATATCGATCATGTGTCAACAACATAGCTAGCGGATACCTGCTTAAGGCATCGGCAACAACATTGGCTTTTCCAGGATGATACTGCAAAGATATATCAAAATCCTTCATCAGTTCCAACCACCGACGCTGCCTCATGTTCAACTCCTTCTGCATGAAAAGGTATTTCAAGCTCTTATCGTCTGTGAAGATCTCCACACGCTCTCCGTATAATAGTATTTCCATAACTTCAGGACAAAGATGACTGCTGCCAACTCCAAATCGTGGGTAGGATAGTTCTTCTCATGAGAAAGCAATTGCCTGGATGCATAGACAATCACTTTTCTATTCTGCTAAAGAACACAATCCAAACCTTTCCCCGATGCATCACTATAAATAGTGAAACCTCCAGACCCTGATGGCAACGTCAAAATATGAGCAGATGTCAACCTCTTCTTCAATTCCTCAAAAGAAACCTGGCAATCCTCTGTCCAAACAAACTCTACATCCTTCCTAATGAGTATGGTCGGCTCGACAATCCTCAAAAAATCTTACACAAACTTCCTATAGTAGCCTGCCAAACCCAAGAAACTCTTAATCTCTGCAACTGAACTCAGGGTCTTCCAAGACTCCACTGCTGTGACCTTATTTGGATCCACTAAAATTCTATCACCAGTCACAACATGTCCCAAGAACTCCACCTTGTCCAAAAAGAACTCTAACTTAGACAGCTTCCCATACACCTTCTCCTTCCTCAGCACATCCAACACAATCCGCAAATGCTCCTCATGCTTCTCCGGTGACTTCGACTATATGAGTATGTCATCGATAAACCCCACCACAAACTTATCAAGGTACTGATGGAATACATTGTTCATCAAATTCATAAATACCGTCGGGGCATTAGTCAACCCAAACGGCATCAGCATAAACTCATACTGACCATACCGAGTCCTAAAAGCAGTCTTCGGTATGTCCTCCGGTTTTACTTTCACCTGGTGGTAACCTGATCTCAAGTCTATCTTCAAAAATACCTTAGCGCCACTCAATTGATTGAACAAGTCATCAATCCGTGGCAAATGGTATTTGTTCTTGATAATAAGTTTATTCAATGCCCTGTAATCAATGCACATGCGCACCTATCCATCATTCTTTCGTACAACAATACCGAGGCTCCCCATGGTGAAAAACTCGATCTGATAAACCCCTTATCCTGCAATTCATCCACCTGCTTCTTCAGCTCGACCAGCTCGCTGTTGTTTACTCTATAGACATGCTGTGAAATTGGTTCTGCACCTGGCACCAAGTCTATAGAGAATTTAATATCTCGATCTGGCGGCAATTCTGGCAATTCCTCAGGAAACATATCTAAGAACTCTGCTATCAACGGATGCGGCAACTCCTTATCTTCCACTATAGCTCAACAGATAATAACTTCTCCCTGCTGTGCAGCTCCTCTAGCAAACTCAAACTCTGGGTCTCCTGGCGGGCTAAATAAAACTCTACCTCCTCAATAATCTATACTAGCATAGTGCCTACTTAACCAATCTATCCCGAGTACAATGTCGTAGCTCGGAAGTGGCATTACAAGTTGACATGCACTCGGCTCCCGTCCTCCCAGAGTAACTCTGCGATCCTTGCAAATATCATTAACCAGGATAATGCCTCCCCCGGTCATGATCTTGCAAGTCCTAAGCAAAGACTTAGCTACCAAACCATGCTTCAGAATAAAAAAACAAACATAAAACTATGAAAAGCACCACTATCAAACAAAGATAAAGTTGTAATGGTATCAAGAAGAATAGAACCTGAGATGATATCTCTTCTGGGCTAGACCTCCTTGACTGTCATAGCGAACGCTAGTCCCTTACGTGCACCTCCCTGATATTGGTGCTAGGCATAATGCTGCTGCTGGGTCGAAAGCGACGGTCCCCTCGGCTGTACTGCAGGTGGTCTTGCCTGTGTCCTCGGAGCTAGAGCTGCTCCCTGAACTGTACAACGAGGATTGGAAGGACACTCTCTCAGTTGATGCCCCTTGGTACCATAATACAAACAAACTCCCAACCTTTTTCTGCAAGCTTCCCAGATGTGGTCGGGCATCTTGCAGAAGTGGAAGGAAGCTTGTTGTAACTGTCTCTACTGTTGCGGTGCTGGTGAAACGACGCCCTAGCTGGAGTCTGGTTCTACTGCAGCTACTAGAAAGGCCTTGACTGGAAATGAGGATGCTTGGCAGTCATTGTGCTGCTGTTTGCCCCCAAAAAAGAATCATGATCTCTCTTGGGCTTCAAACCCAACTCCCGCTCAACCTTGCGTTCCTCCGCAAGTATCTTCGAATAGGTCTCATAAAAAGATGGAATGAGGATCTTCACTTCCCAGTTTAGACCCTCGTAAAATTGAATAGCTCGAACCTTCGGCTTTCTCACCAAATAATTCACAAATCGGCTCAGCCTGCCTAACTCTGTGGCGTATTCCTCCACAGACATGCTCTCTTGAATGAGGCTCTCAAACTGCCTCCCCAAGTCTAATATGTCTGCCCGAGCAAAGAACTTCTTCTTGAAGAGATCCTTGAACACCTCCCAAGACTGTCATGCATTAGCAAGAAGCGGCTTATTCCTGAACCAATTACGGGCGACGTCGAATAGCTGAAGTCCTACCGCCTCAACCTTCAGATCCTCAGAAATATGGGACACCCACATGAGACGCTCAATGTCCTCGAGCCAATCATCAGCTTAGATGATGCCCTCCATCCCCTTGAAGACCCTAGGATCCAGCTTCTTGAAGTCCTGAATGTTGCCTGGCCGAAGCTGAGCAACCTAAGGAGCAACCTGCTGCTGGACCGGAACTCCCCTCTCTACTACGGCACGAGCAAGCTGATGAGAACTCTCGATGCCCTACCGTAAGACGTCGATCTGTCTCTGGTGTGCCTCAGACTGAGCCCTCTGCACCTCCAACATCTCGCAAAATAATGTGAATATCTCCGTCGCATCTGTCGGCATGAAAGGTGGAGGTGAAAGTCCCTCAGATATAGCCAGAATAGTCCTCTGGGTAGGAGGTGGACCCCCAAACATAGCTGACACGCTAATCCCCGGGGAAGTGACTGGTACAGGCCCTCGACAAGTTGCAGACCTCTCAGAAGCTGCTCTCTTCTACTGTGATCTAGTCTTAGACGGTATCCTGAGACAAAACGAAAGAAAAGAATCAATATGGCACATAATGTAAGACATTCAAGGAAAGGACAGTTAAAGATCAAATATCAATATCAAGGAAGATAGTTGAATGGAATCAAAAGTGTTTTTTACTAGATGTGATTGAGTATTCTCTGCCTATAGCATATATCCTATATCCTGAAACGGGCTCGTAATAACACTCAATTCAGAGCACCACTACAAATCGTACTAATTACAATCTCGAAGACCTGCATGGGCCACCACTAAAAATGTGTCATGGCCTATACCCGGTGTAGGGTTGTAAGTCGGAAACAACGCCCAGCCTATGTCGCAGCATCGGCAGTAGAACATTATTTGGGTAATCTATCTAACAATATAATATGCCACCAACAATATAAATATACTCAATCACAGATCTAAGATAGAAAATAGCACAAATATGATAAAATAATAAAATGGTCATAATACAACTCATGAGACAAAAATAATATCAAATGAGTCATAGAAACTAACCAATATGCTGGAGAAAAATCTAGTACAAAAGGAATAACTAAGATGCTACAAGTCTCGGGTCGTTTGTCTCAGTCGGGATGAGACCCTTCTGAGCCAAGGTCTCTGGCTCTAAGCCTACAACATCCTGAGTCCGTAATGAGTGGGGTACCACTCCTTAGTGTCATCTGGGAAAAATATATCCAGTCAGGAAAGAAGTAAAGCACATCTCTAACAGCAGTTCTAATCAATGATATAAACTATATAAAAATAAATATATGTAAATATATAAGGTGCAACATATAGATATAAAAGATATAGAATAAGGAAATACTAAAGTAAATACAAGAATGAACAATATGGTAATGAACAAGAATACCAATGACTAGGTGAGTGAGTACTAGCTTTAATATGTGATCGATTTGGGAACTTGCACAAGGAATTTGCACAAGGATAATGGTCTAGTTAGCCATACGTGCGGTGTATGACCAATACTCACAAGGAACAAGACATGCACAAAGAGGGTATGGTCACATATCTACACTAAAATACTCTTCACCTCCGACTGGTATAGTAGATCCAACTATGGTACGTCATGACACAGGATTCTCTGGGTAGGTAGCTAATCTCCCAAAAATTAATGTTTGTACATGTACAAGAAGAACAAGGCTTGCACTAGATACACCGTAAATACCAAAGAATAACATCTCATGACGAGATACCGATATACTAATCCGTGTAACCATCGTGTCAAGAATTTAAGGATATCTATACTAGATACAATAAACATAGACAATATCATAAATGAGAAACTATCAGAGAACGTACTCGCCTAAAATTTGGTAAATAGTATCACAGATGTTCGATACGGTGCCTCGAAGATCTAGATATGGAATATAACATCAATACAAGGTTTCAGAATAAAAATAAGTTAAACTGGTCAACAGCTAGGTCAAAAAGCCATTTCTAAGTCAAAACAGTCAAACTAGATCAACCCTAAGTCAAACTTGGTCAAACTACATATTTCTATGTTGTATGAGTCTATCTCTAGAATATTGGGTCCATACACTATAAAACTAGGTCACACTAGCTAAACTAAGATACTAAGATATACCCCAACACCGTATCATAGGATACGCAAGTTCTTATATATAAAAAAATAGTAATTTATATATATATACAAGACAATACATATAGTAGCTTAGCTAACGAATACAAATTGGACACCTTGGCTTTGAACCAATGCGTATCTCACTACCTACACACCCATCAAGATACTCAAACCCAATACCTTGAGTATCGACCAATTACTATAACATTACCTTGGTATCCCAAGGTAATTTAAATCCTAGTAGATATCTAACAACCCATACACTAAACTATATGCTACTTAACTAAACTATTAAATACTACTAACTACTTACCAAATAATACATATCAATACATAGATACATATACTACATATAACTACTTACCACTAACTCATATACATAGCTACATATAGTACATATACTAACTAATCTAACAAGTATATACATGTATCTAACTATTAGCTAACAAGTATTTATAAATAACTGTTACTAAACTACTAGATAACTACTAAACCCATAGTTAAACCATACCTTGCTGTATTGATGTGCCTGCATAAGCTGCAGAGATTGGCTCGAGGCTGCATCTCCCTCTTCCTGTGCTGATGGCTCTGCCATAGCTGTAGTTTCCTGCATGCTAATGGCTCAGCAGCTTGCTATTGACGTGCTGCGTATCTGCAACTACTTCTTTTTGTGCCATGCTGAAACTGTAATAGCTGCTCTACAGTTGGTATATGATACAGGCAGTTTGCTGTCACTGCCCTTTTGCTGTTGGTTACCTGTATATCCCTGATTGCTACTCATGTTGCTGATATGCTGATTCCTGTTCGCTGCTGCAGTTATTACTATGCACTGCTTCACTGCTTGCTTGCTGTTTGCACTAAAAACCCGCTGAAGATTATCGTCCCAGCCCCTCTACACACAACGCACTCACAAGCACATACCCCTATGTATATATCTACATACATAAACACTATGTTTAGATATCACTACACTATTTATATACATATATATATGTATACTCACCTATATATATATATATATATATATATATATATATATATATATATATACCAACACACATATACACATATAGATATATCACCACTTACATATATACATATACATACAACATACATATATACATATAACATAACAATACATATAGATATATAGATGTATATCTACATATATATATAAACACATATGCATATAGATACCTCTATACACTTAGCTACCTATACTCATGTATACAATATACTATAGATACATACATATATATACCATATATAATATATAAACACAAGTCACATAGAATTAAAGAGCAATAAAATAAACACATGGAGTGCACCGCACCTGTATCACACTAGATCTATGATACACTTTTGATATGAGTCCACCACACAACCAAACGTATCTCGAAGGACATGACCAAGTTTAAAATAGTATATATGAACAATACGAAGAGTCAAACACACATCTACGTGTCCGTGTCAAAATATGACATGCACAAAGCCCCGTATCGGAGGAAAACCCCCAAATCGACCCGTATCTTCCAATTTGTTGGAATACGGCCTACACGTATCCAATTGTGGATATGACACTAGCCACAAACAATCAAACATATGTCAATTTGGTCTAATTGACCAATTAACAAACACAACATGTGTTAATCTAGGAATTCCTCCAAAATTGACACAAAACACACAATAACTTTCTCCATAGGCCTCGTATGAACCTAATTTCAATTCCTATGGATAGCCTCATCATATGGGGTGGTTCCTAATAGTTAAAACACAAATTTAGAACCTAATTAAAGGAGAAAAACTGAATTATACCTATTGGGAGATAGATTCTCAATGCTAACTCCAAATTTGATAAAATTGGCTCCAACTTGTAGATCCTTGCTCCTCTTTGTAGATTATTGCTTCCTCCTTCTAGATCCTTGCTCTACTACCCTCCAATGGTGATTTGGAAAGAAATTCGGAAGAAATTTGATAGAAATTTGACGTGAGAATAACATAATTTGGTTGATGGAAATTCTAGATCTAGATTTGAAACAAAAAGAGGAGAGAGAAAATTCCCCCCTCTTATAATGGCCGGTCACTTAACCCCTTCCGCAAGTTTATATGTAAAGTTTAAATACCACTTGGGGCCTCTCATGAAGAAATAATTAAGGGGGGAAGGTTCTAGTCTAATGGGTTTCATTAAATTAATCATCCTCCTAATGTGTGGGCTTATAATTGGGCTCAATTCTAACTAATTGTAAATATTGGTCCATAGGTCTAAACTAAACTAGTTAGTTCCACTAAACCATTCCAAAATAATAAACTAAAATCCAACACTAAATAAATAATATAATAAATAATTATTCACATGCATGATATTTAATTAATTATGAAATGACCAAAATACCCTCTTCTAGAAAGTGTGGTAGTGACATTTTATGTCTATGATGACCTAGTTTTTGTTCACTTTATGGAGACATGGCTGAGAAAGAAACATTTTCAATATATATTATGGAAGAACAAGAACAATAGCACAGACAAAGGGTATATTATCAGTTTTATTTTGTATTGTTGTGTAGTTTCTCGTATGTATTATCCTTAAGATAGAAAACCAGACTTGTGAGATACAAAAATTTATGAGTGATGTTTATAAATGTAAATTATCGTCAATTTTATTAATGGTTTAATTTGATCATACTTTTATCCTAGAACTTTACAAGCGACAATCGGGATACAGATACATGTGTTATTTGTTTGGCACATAGCGTGGGATGTTAGTTACATATTCGTCTCGCCGTATTCCGAGAGCAGGGCATGACAATGTGCATGCTGGAAAAGGTTGCGACAAGGAGTTCATGCCACACGACATTGTTGCTGCATGACCTCCTGTCGCATGGACTCCATCGTCCCAGAACAACAAGAATACCATAAAAAAGCTTTAAAAAAAATTGTGTTCATAAAATTCTCATTCTAACTCCAAATCAAGTAAAACACAAGTCAAAATCCCATGGAATTTAATTATCTACAACACGGAATAACTAATTTTCAAAAATTCTAAGTGTTTTAAGATCATTCCCATGAAATATCATAAAACCCTAACTTTATAATTTAGATCTATACTAAAATACCCTTCAAAAATTAAAAATGTCAAATACTAAAGATTTATAGAATCATAATGTACACATTTGAGACTAATAATATGTAAGAAAAATAAAAAAAATAAAGCATACAAGATTTTTCCATTTGTGCAAGATGTACTTGCCTAGCTATAAGAGAAGAAAGTGAAAGAAAAGTGGAGAATGAGGGAAGAGAGAGAGAGAGAGAGAAATAATGAAGAGGGTTTATATAGGGTAGGGGCATTTGACCGTTAGGGACTCTAGGGGGGGTGAATAGAGTGTGTGTGTGCAGCAAAAATAAGAAACCCCAATTAAAAATTCTAAGTCTAAGCTAACTTATAAACAGGTGTAATAGATAATAAATAGAGTATATATAGAGTATAAGTAAGAGTTGAGAAGATAAAACACAAACACCGTAATTTTATCCTAGTTTTTCTCTGATAGGACTAGTCCAGGCTCGAGAACTCTTGCTCAGAGTTGTATTTACTATAATTACCAATAGTGAATCACAAGCTTTGATATGAAGGCTTGCAAACTTATTACAACATCGAGCTTTGATCCGAAGGCTCGAAAGACTTCACACGTTCATTTGATCCTAACGGCACGCAGAATTCAAACACTATGGAACTTGACAAACCAAGCTTTTTATAACTCGATCAGACTTCTAAATTGGAACCGCTTTTGCACTAGAAGGCTATGAGTTGATCTGTGGAATATGGAAGATTTATAGCTCAGGAAGATAGAGATATGAAAGTGAGTGAATGAGTTATTAAGAATGTAGATTTCAATCTCTATATATAAGGTTTTTCTGAACCGAGTTTGGGCCGAGTTTGGATGTCCAACATTCAAAAATTTGAACTATGTTGGTCTATTTCCAGAATCCTGGTCTCACGGAGTAACGTTGCAAATTGGGTCTTAGGGTGACCGAGTTTGCCCCGATTTTGTCCCGAGTTATGTCCGAACTCTGTTGGTCTATTTCCAGAATATTGGGTCCAGGTTTGGTTTTGTTCAGGTTGTTTTGAGTTGACTAGGTTCTGGTTTAATATAGGTTTGAGATTCCTAGTGCAAACTGCGAACCCGCTGTACATTTGGTCCTATAGACAAAATATAAAATACAGAATAAAAAATAAAAGACCAAGAGTAGTTGATGACACCAATCTTTTGAAGCATCCACTGACTTGAAGATGCCTTTTCCCTTGACTGTAGTTCTCCAAAGATAGCTAGATCTTGAAATCAGAATACCTTTCAGGGGCTTCGCCCACGAATCCCCACGAGGAGCGTTGCCCCCTTGACCCCCGTCCGCTGACCGGGCAGAGTAACCCCCGAGTGCGAGGCTCCGGATAAGTCGTAGGCGGTTGGACAAAATCTTCGGGTATAACGCCGTCTCTGGCTGATTATCTTTTTTTACTGCATGTGTTCGTTGCTTTCCTGCAAATACATGTTAGAAGAATAAAGCAATATACAGATGCAAATATAATAACATATAAGATCATATATGGACAATGCTGAGTTTAAGTAGAAGTTACAAGTTACAATAGTGATTGCACGATTATCATAATATTAAACTTAATCGATTAGACATATTCAAAACTTAACTTAAATATTGGATCATGTCATGAATCCCTCCAAGAAATCCTAACCACACAATATAAGCCATGAACAAAAAATAATAGAGAAATAAGTCTAGTCTCACGGTTACCTGGCAGTCAGGCCAGCAAGTTGTATACACTCTAATACTTATATCGGGAAGAGGGAATGAAATCTCTGCCCTCCTTAGAAAAATTGTATCCTCAAAATTTTATCCCAAGGCAAGTTAGAGAAATCAAGACAAGCACTATACTAACTATAAGCATATCTACACATACAATCAAATACTTAATCATGCAAAATAAAGAAAAGCAACATCATACCACGTGGGTGATCAAAATTACAGAATTCAAGATACGAAGGCATACGAAAGAATATACCTCTCGAGTTGAATATGGGTGGATACCGAGACCGGATATCATCCTCGCGCTCTCACGCGACTCTCCTAGAGGGTGATGATCCAAAGTAATACAGACAAAATGAATATTCCGGTTCTTGAGCACTTTCTTCCTCTGGTCCAGAATGGATACGAGTTGCTCCTCATAAGACAAGTCGGTACCAACAACTAGGTCAAAATGATCGAGGATATGACTCAGAACCGAGACATACCTATGTAACTGAGATACATAAAACACATTATGCACCTCTCGGACTTAAGGCGAAAGGTCAAGGCGATAAGCAACATCACCTACCCACTTTAGGATGTTGAACGGTCCAACATATAACGGACTAAGCTTCCCACGAACCTTAAATCTAATGATTCCACGGGTAGGCAAAATTGCAAGAATACATGGTCGTCGACAAAAAACTCTAAAGGCCTACGATGCTAATATGCCCAATGACGATGCCGATCCTGCGTGACCCGAAGTCGCTTTCTGATCCGTTTAACAACCTCTACTGTATAAGTAATCATCTCTAGGTCCAACATCTTTCGCTCACCAATTCAATGGTGACCTGTACTTACTTCCATACAATGCCTCTAAGGGAGCCATATGAATACTCACCTAATAACTGTTATTATAAGAGAACTCAACTAAGTAAAGACAATCCTCCCAAGACCCACCAAAATCTAAGGTGCAAGCCCATAGCATGTCTTCCAAAGTCTGAATGGTTCTCTCTGACTGCCTATCTGTCTGAGAATGGTAAGTGGTACTGAATCTCAACTTGCTGTCTAGGCTCTGATGCAAGCTCTTCCAAAAATGGGAGGTGAATCGGGTGTCTCGATCTGACACTATACTCACTTAAACACCATTGCCTCACTATCTACCTTATGTACATTTATGTCAACAGCTCTGTGGACTGTCCTACTCGAAAAGGAAGAAAATGAGCTCCTTTTTGAGTCGATCTACTATCACCCAAACTGTATCTCAACCAGTTGGGGATCTAGGTAAACCAGTCACAAAGTCCATCGTGATATGCTCCCACTTTCACTCTAGAATAGGAAGCGACTACAATAATCCTGCCGATCTCTGCTATTCGGCCTTTACTTGCTGACATACCAAACATCGAGAGACAAACTGTGTTATCTTCCTTTTTATCTCGTTCCACCAGAAATTTTGCTTGATATATTGGTACATCTTCGTGCCTCCAGGGAGAATAGAATTTTAAGAATTATGTGCCTCGGCCATAACTTTTTGTCGAATATCTCTGTTTGATACACATAAACGATTCCCAAATCTAAGTGTTCCATCTTTATGAATCGTCAACTCCTTCCTAAGGCCAAACTTAAAATCTACCCGAAGCTTCTGAATCTACGAATCCTATGCCTAAGCTACCTTAATCCTCTTTACCAAAGTAGACTAAATCTATAAAGTGGCCAGAATCCCTGTATCCTACGGAAGTACAACCTCGATGACCATTTTTGAAGATCTTAAAAGATATGCCTCTGTGATGTCAACACGAACACACTGCCTCTCCTACTAAGGACATCTGCTACTACATTCATCTTGCCTGGCTGATATGGAGTTTCACGTCATAATCCTTCAATAACTCTATTTTAGGTCCTTCTACGTGAATACGTACCTCAAGATCTTATGATCAATAAATATCTTCACCCTATCGCCATAGAAGTAGTGCCTCTATAGCTTGAGCGCAAACACTATCACGACTAACTCTAAATCGTGTGTCAAGTAGTTCTACTCATGATTCCTAAGGTGTCAAGATGCATAAGCTATTATCCTTCTATGCTGCATCAAAACATACCCAAGTCCCTTTCCGGATGCATCACAATACACTGTAAACCCTTCGGACCCTACTAGAAGTATGAGAATTGGTACGTAAATCGGTCTCTTCTTCAACTCCTTAAACGTTGTCTGACACTCTACTGACCAAAAAAACTTGACTTCGTTGGGTGTCAGACGAGTTAATGGTGCTGAGATCCTTACAAAATTTGTCACAAACCTCCTGTAGTATCCTGCCAAATCTAGAAAACTTTGCACATCTACCACTGTCCTTAGAACCAGCCAACTCTCCATGGCCGCCACCTTCTTCGGGTCCACCGATACTTTTGCTCCAAAAATAATATCCCAAGAACGAAATATGATCCAACCAAAATTTGTACTTGCTAAGATTCATATACAATTGGTGTTCTCTTAAAAGCTGCAAAATCTTTCGAAGATGCTCCTCATGCTCCTCTTCATTACTAGAATAGACCAGAATATCGTCTATAAAAACCACCAGGAACTGATCCAAATAGGACATAAAGATGTGGTTTATCAAATCCATAAATACCACATTAGCATTAGTTAGCCCAAACGATATTACTAAGAACTCATAATGCCCGTACCGTGATCTAAATATTGTCTTGGGTATGTCTTCCTCTCGGACCCTCACCTGGTGATACCTAAACCGAAGATCGATCTTGGAAAAGACTCTAGCTCTGCTCAGCTGATCAAACAAATCATCAATCCTAATTAATGGGTACTTGTTCTTCACCGTCACCGCATTCAGTTGCCTATAGTCGATGAACATATGCAAGTTCCCGTCCTTCTTATTCACTAGTACCACTGATGCTCCCCATGGTGACCAATTGGTTCAGACGAACTTTTTTGCCTTCAACTCCTCCATATGTTGGTACAATTTGGCTAACTCCGGATTGAAAATCCTGCAATCTCTATCGGTTATTGGCTTTTTTCCCGGTAAAAACCCATTACAAAACTCCATATCTCTTACTGGTGGTAATCCTGGAAGCTCCTTTGGAAAGACATGAAGGAACTCCTCCACTACTCTAGGAATATGCTCTTCCCCTGCTACCGGTATTGTATTTCTGTCCCCACGTTGGTCATCTACCATTTTGACAAATTTAAAGTCCTCCATACCCGGAATACTAAACAATACTCTACTCATAAGACAATCAAGTATCGCATGACTGTCTCTCAGCCTGTCCATGCCCAGGATAATATTAAAGTTACCCATAGGGAATACAATCAACCTCGCAGGTCATTCATGCCCGCACACTACGACCATATACGCTATACACACTGTACTAACCCCCACGAGTCCATTACCAGTGAGTATATTCAACCTCTCCAGAAATTCCTCGAACTCCAGTCCAATACGTGTCGCGAATCATGCAAATACAAAAGAATGGGAAGCTCCCGAATCAAATAATGCTACAACAGAAAAAGATGCAACAGAGATGTTATCTGCCACCACGTTGCCTAATGCCAAAGCCTTTTTCAGGGACAAAGTGAGTGCTTTTCCCTGACCCAACTGTGCTCCTTGTTGTTGCCTCCCCTGGATACGCTGCTGTGCTCGCGTGGTACCATCTATTGCTGGCTCTAACGATAGATCTGGGCTTGCATCGGCAATGGACGCTGGGCTAGTGGCCTCACTTCTAATGCTGGCCCTCTGTGTTTTACTGCCTCTGGTGCTGGCAATGCTGGGTACTACTGAACTGGTCCTCATGGCCTCTGTGTCAATAGACATGGGGCAATCCTGTGGTCTAGAATACTACACCTCATGCACAGTCCATTGTCTGCTCTACACATATCCCTGGTATGGTCTTCCTTGTCTTAATATGTATAATATGCCGGTGCTCCCTGGCTATCACGCCCTAATCCTAAAATAGTTAGGACTAGGAATACATAAGCATACCAGTCGTATGTATATGACAAGTCGAATATATGGAAACCATAACACATACGTACGCTATTTCACAAGTGGTATATATAATTATCACAATTCACAGGGCATCACTAAATCTTATTAAAAAAACAAAATAGAAATAAATAACCAAATGTTATAATGAACCAAGAATAAAATAGTCGAGAAGAACTTATAGTTGGGTGGAGAAAAATTCACTACCAACTAAGATATAAAAGAAAATATAATAAGTACATCATCTAATGATCATAGAGGCTCGAAAGGAAGACCTCCTCGAAAGAGAATAAAGTAGCAAGTCCTGGTCCATACTTTTGCAAATAGTGATGATCGTTTACACCTGGAAGGGCCAGGTACTCAGAGGAACGTAACAAGATACATAGAAGCATGGCAATCATAAACTGAATATAAACATATGTACTGGGACTAACCAAGCTACGTGAATACAATTGAGGATAACCTTCACAAGAATGGACTGTCCGGCTAAAATGGGATCGACATAGACTCTTCCGAGACTAGAGGTCTACATGTACATAATCTATCCAATCATAAGCACAAACCATAAAGAATCCCCTGGATGCCAGAGGCCAATTACTCTCATATAAATCCATGGTCGTCAACCCGCATCTCCCTCAGAGCGTACGGTCACAGGAAAGTGTAAAGTAGCCCAAATGATTCGTGTATATCCTTTCCACCCAAATGGCTATCCGGGTCGTATCCCCGATACGACATATCCAATTCCTTACCACTAAGTCAATGAATGCACCTAGACAACAAAATATGAACTAAGCCGACACACGTCCCTTACTTATCAGGTGCGACCCAAATACGATGGTTCGTGCCCTCTCACACGTATCATACATCGGTGTATGTACAAAGTATGTGTCAAGATAATGGAGATATGAGAATACCTTACATATAGGATAGTCACATAACTCTAGGTCAATATGCATAGTAAATAAAATAAAGACGACACAATCCGCCTTTTCACCCAAGTCTATCTTGGACGCACAATTTTATAAAAATAACTAAATAAATAAGTAAAAAATGCAACATGTTGTAAAAAATGTAAATAAACAGTCATCATGACAAGGTATACTTGCTTGGTGTCCGAGCAGAGTTTAGACAATGTCCTAGCATTGAATATGTCAAGTCAACAATAGCACAAAGAGGAGAAGATGTACGAACATCTCTGGATGCAGAAATAAACATCACCAGCATTTCTGGAATAAGCGAAATAGTCAAAAGATACTACCATTTCGTCTAATTTGGACACAAGAGCAAAATGATAGTTTCAGATCAAAGAGGGATCCACGTGTGGCCCACCTTGTATCGAAAAGTGTGACAAGGGTAAATGTCTCTAAATATGATAAATTATAGGTTAAACAAATCCTAATCGACGGTATAAACTCAACTGTATATCCAATTTTGGATTTCGGAGAGCCAATCACAAATTCGCTCATCAAGTCGAATAGTGGGGCCCGAAACACGGCGATTCGTCGACTAACTCAGAATTGAGCTAAACTTGGGTCACAGGTGAAGTTAACCGCTGCGAGTCTAGCGGCGTAAGTTTTATGGTAATCCGATGAGAGATCACAAACTAATTGGGTATTTTGCAAAATATCGATACGGAAAACTTTTTACGGATACAGATTGATCCCAACGCGCACAGACGTCCGAATCAACTTGCTTGAAAGTCCACACGTCAGGATATACCATACGTGCCTTTTGGTGCAACTAATATCTGATGAAGTGGTCCAGTTTGGTGGGATGCACCCCGTATTACAAAATTTTAGTTTTAGAAAATATAGTTTTTGGTCGTTTTAAATATATAATAATTTGACGATTAGTACAAACTAAGAAAAACTAAAAGAATAAAAATAATCTTGGTTATGTTGTCTTTAATATGAAAAAAAAATTGGTTTTTGGTTCATTGGTTTGGTAGATAATGACTCCTAAAGTTGGGTAATTGGACTGGTTTCTGACATATATAAAACTATGATTTTTTTTGAATTTTAATCTCTATTTTTACCTCGTTTTTGATACTTTTCAATTAAAAGTAATTAGAAGAGTTTAAAGTCGGTTAGGTAGTGATCATACCTGCAAAGACGATGCACAAAATGGTCGAGCGGTGAGGGAGAATGAGGGGGGTGAAGTCGGGTGGTTGCATTGGCTGCTGCTGCTGTTCCGTGCGGCTGCTCGCGTGGTGGCCCTCGCGGCGGCCTGGAGGCAGTCGCTGGTGGTCAAACGGCGGGGGGCGGCGGTTGTGGGGTCGTGGGATGGTCTAGTGGTTCACTGAGATCAAGTAATTTGATCTTGAGAGGTTCTACGGCGGTAGGGAAGGAAAGAAAGTCTTGATGTTCAATATATATACTATGTTTTGGATAGATTTTAAGCTGATTTAAACTATGATTTTGACTAGAATATGATGATATTTGGAAAAAATTCGATAAGGCTCAATTTAAAATTGTTGAATTTGGTTAGGGTTTGTGCAACTTTTGAACTCGAAAAGTGGTTGGTCTTCCGCGGATCTCGATCACGGGTGGGGGTTCTGTCGAGTTTTATTGGTCGTGTGCCCGTGCGTTGGTTAGTGGTTTAGTTGCTGGGGGTGGTGGTATTTTTTCCTATGCTTTCCTTTCCTTTCCTTTGCTTTCTTTTCCTTTCTTTTCTTTTCTTTTCTTTTCTTTTCTTTTCTTTTTCTTTATTTGTTTTAATTTCTTTTATTTTAATCTTCATTAATATTATTATTAATTATAAATGGTAAAAAATCAAGAATAACTTAAAATAAATTCTAGAAAATTTTGTAAAGCTTTTACACCCAAAATATTTTTATGAAATATTTTATAATTAGTAAATATAATTAAATATTCATATAGTTAATTAAAAGATGGAATTTACTCATCTAATTAGTTAAGTAAATAAATCAAAAAAATCAAATAATTAAATAGGAATAATAAAAATATATATATTTTAAATTATGGGGTTTACACTGGCGCTGTTGTTGTTGCTATTGTTTGGGCTGCTACTGCCAAGCCGGTACCATCATTGCAGAAGCTGCTGGCTCTGCAGTGCTAAATCATGGATACGAATGCCAGGTGATGGTGCTGATGCTCGGGGTGCTGCTCCTCCCCCTCCACTCTGTACATGAGACCTCTTCTAGCCTCCAGTCCTCGATGCCAACCTCTGAATGGTAAGCTTGTGTCTCCTAGCCGCTGTTAGTACGACATCAAAATTTGGTTGTCATGCCCATTTATCCGTTGTAAAATCTTCAAATGAAGTCCCTGCTAGAACCTCATCGCCCTCTCCTACTCTGTAGTTACCAATGTCGGAGCAAACATGCTCGGCCTGTAATACTCTGCTGCATAACCGTCCATAGTCCTACCGGCATGCTTAAGACCGATAAACCTCTGTTGCAGCTTATACTATGCTACCACCCCAAAGTACTTAGTCTTGAACCTGGTTCTGAAACTGTCCCATGGGATATGATGCCTCAAGCCAACCTCCACAGATGCCCACCCACTAGCAGAAAAAGTCAAATTAGCGACATTTAAAAACATCGCTAAATGACCAAAAAATGTTGCTAGTCACATTTAGCGACGTAATTAGCGACGTTTTAAAGAAATCGGAACAAAGCAAGTCGCTAAAAGAAAAAACGTCACTAAACGTCGCTATGCCGACATTTTTTAGCGACTTAAATATGTCGCTAAAATTAGGGACGTTTAGCGACGCAGCGTCACTAATTAGCGACGTTAATTAACATCGCTATTAGCGACTTATATAGCGACGTTACAACGACGTCTTTAATGACCTGGCAATACTGCCATGTCAGTAATTTGCGACGTACAGCGATATTTTTAGCGACATATTTAGTGACATCATTAGCGACGTGTATTAACGTTGCTAATTAGCGACATATTTAGCAAAGTATATATACGTCGCTAAACGTCACTAAAAACGTTGCTAATTTTACAAAAAAAATAAAAAAAAAGAATTCTGAATTGTGTCCAAACTATTATTCCTGCAGTTTATTAAATCATAATCTGTACAAATAGACCCGGAGCAACCCTCCGTTTAATTTCTGGGTTTGCCAACCCCCTTGGGTTGAACACTCAACACCGATAAAATAATATATTTAATATGAATAATATAATAAAATTTGTAGAAAAGAAAGCATCCAGCAAATCTCATCGTAAAGAATACGGCAAATATATATCCATACAATCTCATCCTAAATAATAAAAAAATACAAATATCCAGCAACTATCTATACTACTGCGGATCTGTAGGAGGCTGACCACCGGTGCGTATGAAGGATAAGAACAGCTCATACTGGTCCCGTGGAATCGACACCGATGTCAATGGAGAAGGCAGTGACGTCGGTGGAGTCTGTATCGATGTAGGTGCACCAGGAGGTCGTACCCGCTCCAAGTCTGCGTGTCGCTGGTTGTAAGAATCCATGGTAGATGACAGCCTCATACTGCTATGAACCATTGAATCCTGCATCATCGTCAGCCTCTTGCCCATCGATAGCTGTGATGCTTGCAGCTCCATGATGTTACGGTCTGTCGAGGCTCTAATATCATTTGTCAAATCCTGAATCTCTGTGATGCTGCGGTCGAGCATATCAAATAGTGCAATGAGCATCGGATCGTCCCCCTGTGGCTGGGACCGGGACTGCTCCTCCATCCTTCGGAGCAACTCATCACGGAGAGACGCAATCTGACGGTCAATGGCCTCCTGGACTCTGGCCGACGACTGCGAGGGCTGTGTAGAATACGCAGCTGTCGGGGAGGCCCTAGATGACTGCGTCGCAACCAGGGTGCCATAGGATCCCGTACCATAGTACGTACCCCTCTGGAGACCACCAGCTGCGGTCACCCACAGGTCGTCCACCGACGGAGCTGGAGCGGGCTACGAGGAAGTACCAGCCTCTCCACGTGTAGGTGCACTAGCAGTCGCCTGCTCACGGAGCCTAAGATACTCGGCCTAGAAAGGTTTGGAAACTCGATAATTGCCTAAGTTATATTAAAATTAACACAAAGTAAAGTAATACTTACATAGGTCTGCGAGGCCCTCTCATCAATGAGATTTCCGTCCTTGCGATGGGTGGCCAAGAAGACGGTCACCATGTTTGCATCCTCACCCCTATGTACCTGTTAAAAATATATTATTTAGTACTAAAATTAAACATTTTTTCTACTACCATTTTATGGTACTTACACTAAAATAATATATTTTAAAAGAAAAAACATACCAAACGACGAAAATGTTCCGTTATCGGAATTGAGCCACCACACCACTTGGCAGCATTCCGCCTAGCCGCCTAAGCCTTCTCAGACCTTTCCTTGTAGCTCGGATCGTCGAATCTAGCCCTCATCGCAGTCCACTGCTCAGGCGTGATCCAACTTTGGATCAGTTTTCCAGCACGATCACGAGCCTTCTGATCATCCAGAGCATCTCGGATAAGCTTGGCAACAACGGTAGGAAAGAGCCGCTTGATCAACTCGGCCCGGTACGAAGGATAGAAATACGTTTGCTACAATAAATAATTTAGTAAGTGAGTATCACAGATAAGTTATATAATATGCATAAATTAGAGGATTTATTAATATACTTTTACCTGGAAGTGCGTAAACCAAAATGCCTTCCTCTCCTCTGGAGCCTCAGAGTAGTTGATCCAAGGGCCACCGTAGTTGTTCCTCAGAAATTGGCCCAGGCGTCTCTGAACCGACGATAGACGATATCTGTAAAGGCATAATTATTTTGATCGAAAAAGTCAATATACGATGAATAAAGAAATAAACGATATATATTATGCTAAACCATCTAATTGACTTATTTTGTACCGTCGGCCCAAATCTCTATCCTCGTCTCCTCCGGAGGTGCGCATGGAGGATCTTGCTGATGCTGGGACAACGTGGGCATGACCTCCTCGACATGATCATCTGTCCCCATGGTGCCGTCAGCAGGAGGAACGCTGGACGAGGTAGTACTATCATGCCTGGAACTACTCATCCCAACAGTCAGAGATGTAAGTGATCGATATACTGGAGTACTGGGCGACGATGATCCGGAACCAACAGTAGGCAGTACCGAAGGAGCACTCTGTCTACCTCGGGACCTACCGAATCTTCCGTGTCGTCCTGTCATACCTGATAACAACATATGATGAATATAGAAAAACACAAATATATAGTATATTCTACAGTCAAAATGTGATGCATATCTCAAAGCATTCTACAGTCAAAATATAATACATATATTCGTTAAAATAGTACATTCTATAGTCAAAATATAGTTACATTCTATAGGCAAAATATTTTATTTTCAATCATCTTCAGAAAATTTATCTTGTTCGCCTTTCTCGTCCTCCCCTTCCTCTTCCTCCTCATCGTCTTCACTTTCATCTACTTCGTCTTCGTCTTCCTCTTCGGATAATTCTATATCTTCTACATTATTACTCATATAATGAGTAACTTTCGTTGAGTCCACATCTACAATATTTGTTATAAGAGGTAGATCATCCTCCTGATAAGCTATTTCATCAATGTTAAAGGTATTTCTAGCTTTAGTCTTGCATACTGCCCACCAATCCGACCTCGCTGTCCCCCGTCTAGGATAAGTTATGAAGTTCACGAGCTGAGCCTGACTTGATAGGACAAATGGTTCATAGCCTTGATATCTACGCTTGTAGTTTATATCCACAAGGCTATGCTTGTCAATTTTCCAACCTTGATCTTAAATCGGATCGAACCATTCATACTTGAATAGCATGATATTAGCAAGTTCTGTGCCATAATTATATATCAACTCCATAATCTCTCGTAAGATGCCAAAGAAATCATTGCCTGGATCGACGTCTTTGTAGTACGAAGATTTGATACACAAACAACTATTTTTCATGGAATCAAGATCCAAAAAGCTGTATCTGATAGGAGCATTTGTTGACTTGAACCTGAACCTATTCAAACAGAAACTTGGCCATATTTTAATGGCAGTAATTGGTCCCTTAGCTAGAGTTCTAATAGATTCAGTCTCGGGTGTTATTAGACGATCGACCTAAATACCAAAGTAGCGATAGTACGTTATTTGCTTTGCAAGTGTAGAATTAAAAAGTTATTACCAAGCATCTTACATATGCGCTCAACCAAGAAGGAAAATGGCATCTCATTTCTTGTTCTACTTCTTCGTCTGTTATGTAGGGTCTAACCAACCTCAACTCATCATTATATGTGCTGAAAAACAATGAAGCAACTGCTGATTAGTAGCATAATAGTATCTTATACTATTACATTGAGATGATATAAATGTGGACGTATTAATTACTTACCCCTCTAGCTTCTCCACTTCATCCTCGTCGCAATTGACTAATATATACAACTGAGCAGCCCTTAGTTCATCGTCTTTCAAATATCTCTTCTTTATTTTTCCCGAAGGCTTTCTGGACGTATTAAATACTTTGAGTATTGCATCATTAGATTTCTGATATGCGTCATCGTTTCTCGGAACTTTCGTTCTATTAGTAGCAACATGCGGTTTGAAATACGTCGAGAAAAAGTTTGTAATCTCCTCGAGAACATAAGCTTCTCAAATAGAGCCCTCAACCCGTGCCTTATTTTTCACCTTTCTCTTTAGGTGATTCAGATGCCGCTCGAAGGGGTACATCCACCGATAACCGACAGGACCACCAACACGTGCCTCATAGGAAAGTTGAATTAAAAAATGCTCCATAGAGTCGAAGAATCCAGGAGAAAACACCTTCTCGAGCTTACATAGTGTTACCGCAATGTCCTTCTCTTGATTTTCTAGACGATCGACGAGCAACTTAGTACAACAAAGATCTCTGAAGAATATGCTGAGCTCTGTCAATGGATCCCAAACGACATGTGGTAATAATTCCCAAAATACAATCGAAATTAACCTCTCCATGAATACATGACAATCGTGGCTCTTCATACCCGCCAGTTTGTTCTTCTTAAGATCGACGCATCTTCTCAAGTTCGACACATACCTGTATGGAAACTTTAGACCCTGAATCCACCTACAAAGTTTCCCTTTATCCTCTTTCTCCAGTGAGAAAACTGACTTAGATTGCTTTAACTTTCCATTCCCCTCCTCTATCAAATGCAATACAGGACGTCTACATATTTTTTCTAAGTCCAACCTGGCCTTCGGATTATCTTTCGTCTTCCCCTTTACCTCCATTACAGTATTAATTATGTTATCAAACATATTCTTCTCGATATGCATGACATCAAGGTTATGTCTGATCAGATTGGTGCTCCAATATAGCAGATCCCAGAATATACTCCTCTTTGTCCAGTTATAGGTGCGACCAAATCCGTCATACTTGTACCCCTTAGCAGGCTCTTCGATAGCACTTGGTAAATCTTTTACCTCTTTCCATATCGTATATCCGGGCCACCTTGGGGGTGGATTGGCCTTCTCCACAACTCCCGCACGAAAAGCATTCTAGTTCCTCCGGTACGGATGATCCTTCGACAGAAATTGTCGATGACAATCGAAGAAGCATGGTTTGCCTCTGTGTTTCAAAGGAAAAGCCTTAGTACGGTCCATGCAATACGGACATGAGAGACTACCATGGGTGCTCTATCCCGATAATATTCCATAGGCCGAAAAGTCGTTGATGGTCCATATAAGTGCTGCCCTCATCTAAAAATTCTGCTTTCTAGAAACATCGTACGTGTTGGCACCTACTTCCCACAGCTGATTCAACTCATCTATCAAAGGCTGTAAATACACATCGATGTTCCTCTTCAGATTGTTCGGACCTGGGATAATAACGGTTAGGAACATATACGGAGTCTTCATGCACATCCAAGGCGGTAGATTGTATGGAGTGACGATCACAGGCCAACACGAATACTGGGAGCCCGAAAGTCTGAATGGGGTAAAACCGTCAGAGGAGAGCCCCAATCTGACATTACGCGGATCTTCGGCAAAATATGGATACTCTCGATCAAAGTGCTTTCATGCTTCTCCATCGGATAGATGATCCAATACTCCTTCGATCTGTTTTCGCCTGTGCTAACTCATGTTTTCTGCAGTCTCCTTAACCATAAATAACCGCTGCAACCGCGGCGTCAAAGGCAAGTAGCGCATCGAATCGGTAGGCTTCCTTGCACCGACAGAATTTCCTCTAACAGTGGCCTTGTAGCGATCAGCACTACAGAATCTGCACGCATCTTCATCCTTGTCGTCTTTGTAGTACAACATGCACCCGTTGCGACATGCATCAATTTTCTCATATCCCATCCAAAGCGATCTCACCATCCTCTTAGATCGATAGAAGTCTTTAGGCAACTTTGTACCCTCGGGCAAGATCTCTATAATCAAATCGATCAGTCGATTATAGCATTCTTGCGACATGTTAAAGTCGGACTTGATGCTCAATAATCTTGTAACCACCTCCAACGGTGAATGATCCTCACAACTAGGATATAGTGGAGTCCATGAATTCTCTAGCAACTCCATAAACTTTGCAGCATCGGCATTCGGTGCCTCCTTAGCTGCATCATAATTGTCCGGATTGAAACTAGGTCCCACCGTATCATAATTATCCGGATTGAAACTAGGCCCCGCCGCATCATAATCCATGTTCACCCGCCCGTCGTCGTAAGCATCGTGGTCTTGGACATCCATATACGGCTCCACATAGGGCTCCGACTCCGATGCTAGAGATACAAGTTCTCCGTGTGCGGTCCACTGATAGTAATTCGGCGTGAAGCCCTTCGAGTACAAATGATATGTGACTTCCACTTCTGGATGATATTTCCTGTTGTGATATCTCGCACACGGACACTTAATTTTGTACCGTCCATGTACTGAGGGAATGCCTTGGCGAACTACAGGAACTGTTGTACACCCTCAATGAATTTATCCCGCACACCGCACATGTCATCAGGATGACGGTTGTACATCCACGAATAATGACGCAGATAGTAATTCATATCCATTTCTAGATACTTCTACAAAAATGACAATATGTATCATATAAATCATTACATACAGTGTGATTCTCTAAAGAAGAAGCTGACAATTAGTTTGCTAGGTAATTTATATTCGAAGTCACATAGAAGAAGCATGTTAGATCCTGTGCAGAGTGTGTGCACACCAGTGTAGGTACAATATTTTGTAGGACAGCAGCATGCTAGATCCTGGTAACTATAGCAAACCCAAATCCCAGCCTAGGCCAGGACAGAAGCTGTGGTTTCTTTTTTGTCAAGCTTGGTTTGGGATTGTTAAAGCTTATTATAAGATGGTAGGATTAAATTAAAAAAGGTAATGAAATTTTAAGTAAAAACAAATTTGATAAGCAACACTTTTTGATGTGATTCAAGTTTCTGCTTTCTTTCCTCAGAGTGAATATATTCACTGGACTACAGTTGCACAATGTAAACTTTAAGTCATAGAAGTATCTTCTTAGATTAAGAACTGCCAGATTAGAAACCTTAACGACATGTCAGAGGCATTAAATTGTAATAACAAGATACTTCTATGATGTCTTCTATAAGGAAGAGCATCAACCATGTCAAACTATTAGACATGTCAAGATTCATGGAATGTGATTTTGTCTAATCAGCAACTCACTCATGCTACCAACTAGGTGCAATAGAAGACTTGTGATGAGACATACAAAATAACTTCCATCTAAGGTTGCTACTGTAGAAACTTACTATACTGAAGCAACAAAAGATTATTAAGATTAGTGTTCATATGCTTCTAAGATATTGGACCTGTAATAGGTGTTCCCAATAGTTAATCATTTAATATTCTACGGTAAAGAGCTAAAACATGCATAAATGACCAAACCATAACAAGAGGTTGCCAAATCTATAGCACGATTATCCAAGCTTCTCCAATAAGAGAAAGGTCGGGTATTGACCGGTTGCCCACTGATTGCTACACTATTTTTTGCACTCAAAATCTGAACACAACACACTCATCTCACTACCAGTTTGCAGCACAGAGCCCCCAAGGTCTGCACACTAACACAGGTACTCTTGACACCATCACATGATACACATCACTACCTACATACACTAGACAGTCACATATCAATGCACAGATTACACACCCTCTCATATGCTAATATTAAACACATTTCTTAAGTTCAAACCCATAATACTTCAATTCCAATAATTCTATACTCAAATAGCAGGTGCACACACATATTGATACCCCTGTTCTATGGTTAATCCTTAACACTGTTGCAGACTTCTACTGCATTGATGCACACATGGGATTCTTGTACTACACAGGCTCTTTAGAGACATACACACATGCAGGGAATGTTGTTCCTCAACACAGAAGCAATGTGCCAGGTTGTACAGTTTCAAATGCCACTGCTGTAGTTTCAGTCTTGTACATACTGCAGGGCACTGCTGCACTTACTGCTCTAAGCAGTTGCACAAATCCAGACCACACACCATACTAGAATACCAATATATACACAAGAAACTGTGGGTTACCGTATTTAAGTTATGCACACACACAGAGAACTACCCAATCTCTGATACACACTACACTGGAATCCCCTTTGCTGCAGACACACGGGTGTCTATGATACACCATGATACTCATCTAACACAGTTCATATATACGCACTGTTAACACAAGGACACACTGTCATAGAGCAGTGTTCACTCTTGCATACTCCTCACAAGATCTAATATACACCATCTCCACACTGTTAACACAAGGACCCAGGTCAAAAAACCTAACCCTAACCCTAGGTCATGATCAGTGTCTGTGTCAGTGTGTGTGTGTGTGTCGTATCTTTGTCAGTGTCTGTGTGTATGTCGTGTCAGTATCAGTGTCTGTGTGTATGTGTGTCGTGTCTATGGCAGTGTCACATGTGTGTCTTATGAGAGAGAGAGAGAGTTAGGGTTTACCTAGAGGAGGAGGAGGAGGAGGGAGGAGAACGCGGCCGGAGGGGGGAGGACGCGGCCGGAGGGGGGTCGCCGGGAGGGAGGAGGGGGCGCAGGAGGGAGGAGGGGAGCCGGAGGGGGAGGACGCGGCCTAGGTGGGTCGCCGGAGGGAGGAAGGAGGAGCCAGAACGTGTTTAAAATTTTGGAGAGGGAGAGGGAGAGATCGAAGGAAATGGGGGGAATCAGCCCTTAGTAAAAAATTTAGCGACGTTTTAGGGATGCCAATAATGACGTCGCTAATTTAGAATTTAGCGATGTTTTAGCGACGCCAATAATGACGTCGCTAATTTAACGACGTCTTAAACGTTGCTAATGACGTCGCTAAATGTCAACAATATATACTTTGCTAAAAATGTCGCTAAATGTCGCTAAATAAAATATATTAGCGACGTTTAGCGACCTAAATTGAACTTATAGCGACTAATATTTTAAAAATTGAATAAAAGTCGCTAAATGTCGCCAATTAGCGACGTCTAGCGACATTTTCACATGGAGTCGCTAAATTAGCAATGTTTTTACATGGAGTCGCTAAAAAACGTCGCTAATCCCGCTTATTCTAGTAGTGACCAATCATGGACAAGATCTTGAAGTTACAATCGGACCTGGTCAACCTGTTCCTCAGCTGGAACCTTGGCTGCTACTAAAATGGCTTCAATGTCTTGGAGCTAAGCATTTGCTATAATGGTATTTTCTATGCCGTCAAAGTACCTCGGGTTAAGCCAACAAAATATGATCTACGCAACCGAATCGGTCCTCTCGCTCCTCTCCAAGGCTGTCTGCAAACCCTGGTTCAACAAGACGTTTTGTTTCTACTATTGAAACTGCTGATGTTGTTGTATAACCATCTGGTTCTGCTGAGTAGCCATCAGTACTCTGATAATCTTTAACATAGCCTGGGTGTCAAGCGCCACTGGCACTACTGGCAGTACTATGGGTACCAAAATCTCTGGTATCTGCTGCTCAACATGCCCGATCGCTTGCTCTACCATTTTAACATGTTCAACTACCGGCTTGACCCAAATATGACCAAGAATAGGTATTACCTCCAGCTGGTGTCCAGTGGAACCTTGCCCTGTTGGCTGTCCTACTATAGCGGCTGATCCAACAGTCGAGAATAAAGTAGCCTTAAAAAAGGACACGAGTTATCAAATGACAGGACGGGACGGAGCATATAGGCAAACAGTTTAAAGCTTCAAGCATTGGTATCAAAAAAGATGAATCAGAATATCAAAGGGAACATGTTTGATTAAGACTTCTATGACTATAACAAGTCTAAAAAGAGACCCGCATGGGCCACCACTAAAACCTTGTCACTCTCCAGTACCAAAATATGGAGAGTGGGAGTATGACCCGGCCAGCTCCGTATTACGGAGTACACAGGAACCTCGTAATACAATCAATGTTATAATATAGACAAAGGGGTACATGCTATATTTGTCACGCCCAGTCCCAAAATACCAAGGGACTAGCCACGTGGCAATGGCCAGCAGCACAACTCCAATGGACAAACCCAAATTAATGGACCCGTTAGAATAAACTTAAGCTGTAATACATATAAAATAGTCTATAAATACCTGTCATAATTTATATATCTAATCTTATCCACAATAAGTAACGAAATCACAAAGAGACAAGTCCAGTCACAATAATATAAAATAATCTGTCCAATCAAAGCAATATAAATAATATCACGAAAAATAACCCGTCATCAAAATAGAAAATAAAATAACTCTAATTACAATATCCAAAAGTCACTACAAGATCAAATATCTAAGAACACTAAGCATAATAAAAGAATGGTGAGAATACTGTGTGCTCAAGAGAAGTCCTCCGAAACGACCTCATCCTTTGCAACATGTACGTCTTCAATAGTAGCACCTGCACCGTAAACCTCGGGATAGCTCTCCTCGTCTACACCTGGGGACATAATCCAGATCCAGGCCGTCAGGGGACCTAGCAAGGTACAATAAACACTCAAGCCAAATGAAATGCAGCAAGTAAATATAAACAGATCCTCAGGACAAGATATGTAACCAGCTAAGTGAAATGCAAATAAGAGCATCACTTGTACTCAGGCTGAGACCACTACAGGCTATGGAGTGGGGAACCCATAGCAGCAAGTAGTATCACGACTCTAGTATTTGTACCAAAGATCTGAGACAGAGTCTAAGGCACCTCCAGTAGTATATATATAAATAATCAGCCTGTAGCCTGTGTGTCTCTCCCCACCCAATGTAACCTCATGACTCATGTCCATGATGTCTTATGTCCATAACACGCAAGATCATGACCTCTAGCTAGTATAATGGGTCATAATAATATCTATATAATATGTAAGTATTATGACATGAATCATGTAAGCCTATACAGAATCACCATGAATAACTCAGGAAAAATTATGTCACATAAAATAGTATCAAGTGTCCTACGATATGGCATACTTGGTAAAGCAAGAACGTACAAAATAGGATCGTTGTATCAACTCTCTAAGTGACGTTGCACGACTCCGCGTACGGCGTCGACACTCGAATCTTGTTCGGACGCTAAGCAACGTCTCACGGTCATAGTTTGAATAGGAATATCACAAGAATATATATAAATAAAAAGAAACACAAGCAAATAATATAACAGGATCTCTGCAGGTTTGGGAAGGTACACTTGCCTGGGTTCTTAACTCCGTCAACTACTCCTGGGAATGTGGAATCTGCATGTACACCTCTGGATGCTGAAACAAACATCACCAATATTCTCAGAATACTTGAAATAGCTAGGATTGACTATCCATAAGCCCAATTTAGACACAGGGGCAGAATTGACAGTTTTGGGTCAAAGTGGGGTCCACATGTGGCCTACTTTGCACCAAAAAATATTTTGGAAATAAAGTTCTCCAAATTCGTCAAATTTAGTGTCTACGAGTCCAAAACAACGATACAAATCCAACGGAACATCAAGAACTGGATTTCTATGAGCCGATCACGAAATTGCCCTTTATGTGGAACCATGAGACCTACAAAACAGTATTTCGTCAACGTTCTTAGAATTGAACCAAACTTTGGTCACAAGACCAACGTAATGCTATGAATCTGATGGAGCAAGTTTCGTTGCAAAACGACAAGCATACACGAAATTATGATGAGTGTCAGAACAGGCCGATATAGGACTTTTCGACGGATACGCGTTGGTTCCGACTTGCACACACGTCCAAATCAAGTTTAGTGAAAGCCCACAAATCCGCGTTGACGATAAGCGCCTTTTGATGAAATTCTCACATGACGAAGTTGTCTCGTTTAGCGGGACGTACCCCGTATCAAAATTTTTGGGTTATTTTAAAATCAAGTTTTCGGTCGTTTTGGAACGAGAATAATTTAACCATTAAAGAAAACTAATAAAAACTATAAGAACAGTAAAATTTTTGGTTATATTGTGAAGAAGTTCTTTTAATTATATTTTTAAAATAATTAACAAGATGGTAGAAAATTGGACATAAATAGGGGTACATTGGCTGAATTTTTGAACTGTTGTTGAACAATTTTTCGGCCAACTTCCAGTCGATTTTTTGATCAAATCCTGGTGCCTAAATTCGTTCAACTTGAAAAAAATCCTAGGATTAGGTTGTGAACATACCAGCAAAGATGGGACTTAAAACGGACGAACGAGGAGGGCAGAACCTCCGTGCGAAGGAGGGGCCACACGGCTGTGCGCGTGCACGCAGTGGGCCGGGGGGGGGCGGATCTGCGGTGGTCGACGGCTCCGGCGGTGGTCAGGCGACATCGTACAGTAGTCGGGTTCAACGGCAAGGGCAGGGGTAGAGTTAGTGCTTTAGTTTGGAGGAAGAAAATTAAGGTTAGGGTTTAGGTTTGTTTACATATATATATAGGGGGGCTTCCTGTACGCGGATGCGGGGGGGGGGGAGGGAGGTTTAGATGTTTAAGGACGGGTTAGGGTTAATTGGTAGGGTTAGCGTTAATGGGTTCGGATTTGGGTTTGGGTTTATTACTTCTTCTTTTTTATTATTCAATAGTTATATGTAGAAAATTCCCAAAAATAGTTAGGCACTTGGAAAAATTCTAAAAAATTTATATTTCCTCCAACAAATAATTTACAACCAAATTTATATTAATGAAAAAATATATTTACTAAATATTAATAAATATTAAATTAATTAAATAATCCATAAATTCTATTTTTTACTTAATATTATATTTGGGTATGCAGGGGGTTCGAATAACGCAACTTGAGTGTCATGTGTGTAATAGGACCAGTTAGGCTCATAACATAGATTTAGTTAGAAGCAATGGGTTGGGGTGGCGTGTTAAAATTATACGCCATGATAAAAGGGTTAATTAAATTATCGTTTTCTCGTAATTGTGTTGCAAAAGTTGTACGACTAAAATAAGGCATGGGATTGCAAATTTGTGAGGGACAGTCGTAGCAGGAGCATAATTTGACTTGTCTAAGTCGTGCATGCTATGTTGGTTGGAAGAAAAAGTCTAGTGTTGCACTCAAGATCTTAAAACCATGGGGGTTGGTTTCCAAAGTTCAACTAAATTATCGAATAAATATTAAAATAAAAAATAACTATTAATTACCGAACTAACCCTATATAAAAATCAGGGTGCTCATAATCTACCCACCTTAAAAGAATTGCGTCCTCACAATTTAGAAAACAAAACATAACAGGTCAGAAAAGGGTTGCTCCAGAAGAGATGACGCGGTTGTATAACATTTGTTCAAGCACGACACAAAGGATAAAGGACCATGAATAAGGGAAAAATTGAGAGTAAGGGTGAGGGTTTTGTTCAAGTAGAACACGTAGGGAAGAAATAAAAACTTCTCCTAGGCAATGAGAGATGAGTAACTCAAGGGTAAAGTAGTCTGATTAGAGCAATAATCAACTACAGCTTCTGAAAACTTGGGTACCTCTTACATATTATTACTCTAGACTAACAAGTTCATGCTCATATAATACTAGGTATAGTTTAGGGAATGAAACTAACAGGCACATGCTAAAGTATTACTAGGAATATTCGTTACTATAGTTGGCTATGACAAGACTAAATCTTACCCATATTCGCTACTCCTCGAGGCCGTGCCTCCTCTACTGTCATCGTAAAAGCTTGTCCACGTCCCTGTGGTGGTGCCATATGCTGTTGCTGGGCCTGCTGAAGAGTGCTGCCTGAGGTGCCATGGGTGGCCTCGGCTGATATCCTCCCGGTACTGGTGGTTTGAATCCTCTATCTTCCGCTTGTGATGCTCCTGGTGCTGGATAAGCTAGTCGATGTGGCTGCTGGACTGGCTCCGGTACTGGTAAAGCTAGTCAGTGAACTATCGATATTCCTCCCCAGCGCTCAGGATAATCCTTGGCTGAATGCTGACTGGATTCGCAAGCTAAAAATAATCCCAATTTGTGTCTTTACTCTCTCTCAATATGGCCTACCTTGCCACAGTAGTGAGAAGTAGGAAGGGATGGAGCTCGTGATGCTGCTCTCTGTGGTGGATTCATCTGGGGCCTTTTTGCCGGCTCTCCGTGTGGTGCTCGAGCTAGTACTAATGCGTACAGTCTCTTTTGGCTGAACTCTCTCCTGTTGATACGCTCCATGCGTCGATCTGCTACAAGGACGTCCATATAAGAAGTAGGTGCAACTGCGCCAATCTGTCTCTGTAGTTCAAAGCTCAGTTTATCAAAGAATTTCTCTTCATTCTCTTCTTCTGTCGGGATCAATGTAAGATCGAACAGTTGAATCAAACATGATACAAGTCAAAGAATTTATTCGAGTCCGATATAGAGGTCAAGAACGTGTCAATATGTGGATGAGATCCTATAAATTTATTCTTATCCTAATCGTAGGCTTGCTCGGTCCCTTAGTTGAAACCGAAGCAATATATTCATAGACCTGCATGGGCCACCAAAAATACTATGTCCAGCCCTTTCTTTATGCGGCCTAGCACTTATGCGGCTCCATGAGACCCAATCCTTATGCGGCTCGTTCCTTATGAGGCCCAGCTCATATGCGGTTTTGTCATCATGCGGCTCCATGCGACCGAACCTTCTTGTCACCACCAATGCTGACCATGTGACAAGTTGACCGAGTCTTTCACGCAACGGGTGAAAACAACTTTGGTTACAGGCCAAGATCTCAGCAACAATGTATCCTAACTAATGCCACATGGCAGCTTGATCGTGACATATGCTTGCGGTTGCAACTATATTCTGTTATGGATGGTTATGCGGTAACCAGACATGCACGCATAGTATATGCATGTGCATAAGCTATCCATTATAGATGGCTATAAATAGCAAGGATGTATTCCCATACACACAGAAAGAGGGACGTATAGGGATACATAGAGAAAGCATACTCAGAAGCCCAGTTGCTATCTTTCGTGCCAGGGAGCTAGAGACCTAGCAAGTTCCTTTGTCATTGGACCGTTAACGAAGTAAATAAGTCAGCTACAGTACTCGATATCCATCATCACACTCCCCAGAATTTTAATTGTACTTAGATTGTACACCTGCCAAGAGCATTATTATATTGACGTTATTTTCTGTCGCTTATGTACCATATTTTCTCGTGGCTTTCGAAGCGTTCGGGGCCATTAATGCCCTGTCAGAACTTTATGGAAGGCCATTATTACTATATCATGGCATTATGCGACTGATGCTTCCATTGCAGTGAAAGTCGCATAGATGCCTCTTAAGGACTTAGCTCTCCCCAAGTCCCTGGGCCGCATAGCTGCCTTTGAGTCCCTGCGGTCTTAGTCCACTGAGTCTAGTTTTGAATACGTAGCTTCTGGGCTCATGGCTTTGGATTTTTTTTCATGCTTCTACAAGCCCCCCTTCAAAGTTTTCGAACTGGTAAGTTAAGTTTGAAACACTTTGTACAAGAAGCATGGATGAAAAGAATTTTGAGCCGCATGGATGTGTGTCACATAGAGCTAGCTGTCGTATATACTAGTTCTTCCAGGATATCAAATCTTTATTAAATAAGACCGTATCGAAACTGGAGCTAATGCATGGGCGCGGGTTGTTAGGCGTCGGTTTGACTTAAAATAAATATGGATTACGAAAATTGAGGCATCACGTCCCATCAACCGTTGATTGTCCGATTTTTAAAGCGTCAAATTCATTCTCATAACTTCCTGGTTCATTGCCTCGATCTTCTCATACGACCCTAGGCCTCTATAAATAGGCAACCAAGCGATGAGAGAGAGCCTCAGTTCTCACCCTCATTCTTTCCCCTTTATGCAAAAGAAATTTAAACTTTTCCTTTTTGTTCAAATTATGTGTGAACTCGGATATTTTTACTAGAGATAATATGGATGTAGTATAATACTATAGTTGTTAGGAATATCCCACTGGGGGTATTTAATGGACCTATTATTTATTGTGCACGTGAGTGCAAATAATAGGTTCGAGGCAAATTCCCATCAGAGATGATATGAACGTGAAAGGTTTTTGTGGACTTATTATCCCTGACGCAATTAGAGTTAAGTATGGATGATAAGTTTAGATGACTACCATCGTCATAGGTATTATGGACATAACAGATAATAGTTGATAAGGGATGTTTGCTCAGAGTTAATGTGGACGTGGCAAATACGGAGTTCCATTACGATTATCTTATTCAGAGGTTATATGAACATGATAAGTTTCCAACTTTATGGGAATAGAATGTCAATGGTATAGTTCAGAGGTGATGTGTGTAAAACCCCTAATCCTAAAAAACGTATTAACCTTTTTAATTAATCATTTAATTAATTTATAGTAATTATGAGCTAAATAGAAGAAATAGATTTTATTTAATTTTTATTTTAGGTGTTTGTGCATTTAGGAGATTTATGGAGCAATTATAAATTTTTGGTAATTTATTCCATGTAGGAGACCCAATGGACAGTTGATAGCTTAATGAATGGTATGCACTATTATAATTTCTAGAATTTATATATATATATATATATATATATATATATATTTAATGCTTATTAATTAGAATAGAAATAGAAAAGAATTAGAAAATAAAATAGAAAGGGAATAAAAGAAAAAGGAATAAAAAAATGGTTTAAACCCAAAACCCAAAACACTATAAAGTAACCAAGACCCGCTATCCCCAAGTCCAACCCGTTATCTAACAAAAACCACCAAACCACCCGCACCATTGTAATACGAAGCAGCAGCAGCAGCAACAGCAGCAGCCCTTTACAAAACCCCTCGCGCTGAGCGCGACCCCCCCTTGTCTCTACTTCCCTATATATATATATATATATCAACAGTAAATCCAAAACCCCAAACCCTAATCTCTACTCCTCCCTCTCCCCGCCATGAGACCGCCGACCTTGGACTACCACCAAAGCCGCCGAGTTCCAGACCAGAGCTGCTGCAGTGACCAACCCCGGCTGACTGCGAGCAACGCCGCGTCATGACTGCAGAAAGTTACTGCGACGTACCTGTATTCAAGCTCTGTTTCCCGTTCCCTCGCTCAACCAAACTAAACCCCGTCTTCACCGGTATGTTCACGACTTAACTCCCTTCCATATCTGTATGATAGTTGACCTCGAACAACGCATAAACCTAGGCAAAAATAGCGACCAAGTTGGCAAAAAATAACAACTTTTGGGTATCGCAGAAAATTGCGGTAACTACCTATGTTCACGGTTTCGTATCTCCCACCACAGAAACCCAAATTCGGTTTTTCTTATTGGTATGCGAAGATCACCTAACCTAGTTTAATTTTTGTTATTTATAATAATTTATTAACTGCTGTATGTAGAATTAAACCAGTAAGAAAATTCCAAAAACCTACTTTTTCTAGAATTCCAGAAATTACGAAACGAAGTGCGCCCCGCCAAACGGGACCGCCCCGTCATGTACCAAGTGTACCAAAAGGTGCGCACGGTATACCCAGACGTGTAGGCTTTCGCAGAAACTGATTCGGACGCGTGTGCGCGTCGGAATCAGCCCGTATCCGTAGAAACTCACCGGAATCCACATTTGGACATACCGTTGAGTTTGTACTAATTTTTAGAGTTTGTTTGACCTAAAATTTATCCCATTTAGAGATATTTATCCCTGACACGCTTTTTGGTGCAAAGTGGCCCACATATGGAGCCCGCTTTGACCCAAAATTACCGTTTTGCCCCTATGTCCAAATTGGACGAAAGGGAAGTGATTTCTAGCTATTTTGCTTATTCTGGAAACGTTGGTGATGTCTATTTCATCATCTGGAGACATTTGTTCTGAGTCCATAGCTTCTGATCCTGTGTGTTTGACATCTGGATGTTATATTTTGCAGCTTCTTGCCAGGCAAGTATACCTTGCCATTGTACTGTTATTCATATTCCATATGTTGCATGCATCTTTATTTTTTGTCTTTAGATCATATATTTTAACTGCTATATAAACTGCGCGTCCAAGGAAACTTGGATGCAAAGATGGTGTCATCGTGATTGTTTTTATTATGTATATGCATTCACCTTGTTTATGAGACTGCCACATTATCATGAAGCACCATTAGGTTTTATTGGCCGTGATAGAGTTGCTACACGAGTGTGAGTCTCATATAGATCACGGACTGCGTGGCAGGTCTGGCCTCCTATACGTATGGGCCGTGCATTAGGGATGACTGCTGATAGAAACTTTGTATGCTAGAAGACTTAGCAGTTATTAGAGGTCCATGGACATAGCCTATTGTAGTACGGTGGTCCAATCCTAGTCCTTGTTTGGTTGCAGGATTGGACTAGTGTACTAATGTAAACACCCTGATTTTTTAGAATATTTTAATATAATTTTTTTCAATTTTTCGGTAATTTTCTGGAATTAAAACTAAGTAATTGTGATTAAAAGATTTTTTAAATGATGTAAATTGATGTTAAAATCTTATGAAAATAATATTTTATGGTGTAAAATGGAAAACCGGACATAGGGTAATTTTTTGCAAATTTATTGGACTCCGGAAACATTTTTAAAGCCCTAAAAATTATTGCACAATTAAACCAAAATAAACCCTGAATTAAACCCGGTTTATTTGAAATAAACCAAACCAACTGAACCAAACCGCTGAACCGAACCAAGCCAACCCAGACCTAACGGGTCGGGTCGGGTCGGATCCGAATCGAACCCGACCCGGACCTGAAACCCGTATTCCGAACCCTAATCCTAATTTGGGTCAGAAATACTGTTCCGACCCGGTGGCACGCGTATAAAACCCCCTCGACGTTCGTGCCCAGCCGCAACTGCCTTTATCTAGATCTCTCTCCTCTCTCTCGCAGTCGACCCAGCCCTGAACCCTAGATTTACGGCAGCCTTCTTCCTCCAGCCCCGCTCGACACCCTCCGCCGCCGACCCGAACTCCACAGCCCCATCGACCAACCGCTCCCTCTGGCCCCGCCTGGAACACCACCGCCCCCATCGACTTCCTCTTTTCCATCCGCCGCTTGACCCCCGTCCGGCCAACTGACCCCCCGCACGGCCCGACAGTGCAACCATCTCTCGTCCGGACCACCCCGCAGCGACTCCGGCCCGGCCACTCCACCAACCGCCTCCGTACGCGTCGACTCCCTCCGGTGAAGCCAACCCCGGCCAGTGCAGTCTCCAGCGAGTCCACCCCGCTGTCTCCGGACCAAAACCCTAAACCCTAGAGCAGCGGACACGAACACAGCAGCATCCAGACACGGTGACTAGGATACGAACAGACCCTCGGACACGTGAAATTCAGATTCACGGAGCCCTGTTCAGGTAGCATTTTCTCTCTCCTCGTTATTCCGTTTTTTGTTTCGTCAATTGTGATGCGTAGACTGTATAACTCTCTCGATGCCCGTACAACCCGCTCGGTGCGTCGTATCCTGTGGTGATCGCAAACTGTGATCCAAAAACAGGAAAATTTAACGACCTATTTCACCCCGGAACTGAGTGCGCCCCGCCAAACGGGACGACTTGGTCGCATGTGGCCTTTACTGAAACATGCGCGTCGTTGATATGGACGTGTAAGATTTCGTAGAAGTTGATTTGGATGTGCGTGCACACCGAAATCAACGCGTATCCGTCGACAACGTCCCGTATCCGCCTATTCTGGAACACGCTGTAACTTTGTGTACACATATCGGATCGAGACAAAACTTGCTCCATCGGACTCGTAGCAATACGCTGGTCCTGTGACCCAAGTTTGGTTCGATTCTGAGAACGTTGACAAAATCAAGGATCGTGGGCCCCACAGGCTCCACTTGACGGGCGATTTTGTGATCGGCTCATCGGAATCCAATTCTGGAAGCCTTGTTTGGTTCGTATCATCGTTCGTGACTTGTTGACACTGAGTTTGAAGAATTTGGAGACCTTTGACCCTGACATGCTTTTCGGTGCAAAGTGGCCCACATGTGGACCCCGCTTCGACCAGAAATGTCATTTTTGCCCCTGTATCCAAATTGGACTTAAGGACAGGCGTTTCTAGTTATTTTATATTTTTGAGACTGTTGGTGATGTTTATTACAGCTTTTGGAGGAGTACCTGCAGGATCCACTGATATAGGGACAACTGTTGGTATTCAAAACCCAGGCAAGTATACCTTGCCAAACTTGCAGTTTATTGATTCATATTATTCTCTCGTTTTATTCCTGTGATTGTTGTGCATGCTTGACCTAGGACCGAGTGACTTACTTAGCGTCCGATTATTAGTCGGGTGCCAACCATGTACGCACCTAGAGATGGACATTCATGACCCTTTATATTCTCGTACTTGTCTTATCAAGTACACTATGACCCAGGACACTTGACACTATTCATGAGACAGAGTCTTCCTGAGATATTCATGGTGATTCTGTATAGGATACATGTTTATGATATAGACTTTATATTCATAGATGTTATATGACTGGTTGCATTAGCTATGATCCCGCTTGACATGGACATGAGACGTTATGGTCATGAGATGCGTGGTTACATTGGGTGGGAAGAGACACACAGGCTATATGCTGTTTTATATATATCTACTACTATTGTGAGGTCGTAGACTCTCGAGCAGAGCTAGACACATTACCGGTTATTACCGCTACCGGCTCCCCGACACAGAGCTTGTAGTGGCTCAGCCTGAGTACTCATGACGCTCTCATCTTGCATATCACATAGATGGTTACATACTTACCCTGTTTATTTCATTTATTTTCTGCAATGCTTTTTATTTTGGCTTGTATTATTTTGTACCTTGCTATGTCCCCTGAGGACCTGGATCCGGATTATGTCCTAAGGATTTGCAGACGAGATCTATCCCGAGGTATACGGGACCGCAGCAGGAGCTGATACATGAGTTGTACCGACATCCGAGGAAGAGGTGTTAGCTGAAGACTTTTCCTGAGCATCTATGTTTCATGCTCAGTATTTACTTTATTTAGTCATTTATATTCTGGTCTGTTGAACCATTGTATTTGATTTTTATCGAGTTATTCTCCAAAGCACTTTGTTGAGACTGGTTGATGATTTACATTCCTTATATTCTGTGGATCATATTTTATTCTTGTATGGATGAGATTAGTTGTACCATATTGTCGTAGACTTTATTTTACAGCTTAAGTACGCCCCGATGGATCCATTAAATTAGGTTTGTCCATCGGTGCGTGCTGCTGGCCATTGCCACGTGTCTAGTCCCTCGGTACTTTGGGACTGGGGCGTGACATAGTTTTTGTGGTGTCCCATACAGGTCTACGACTAAATCGTTTGGTTTCAACTTAGGGACCGAACAAGCCTGCCCTAAGGATAGGATAAGTTATAGGATCTCATCCATTATTTGAACCATTTTTGAACTCTATAACGAACTCGAATTTTTTACTTGATTTGCATCATGTGTTGATTCCTCTGAGCGTTCTTATAGTTTATCTTTTGGTTGCAGAGTAATGGATCCCAGAAACGGAGATGAGATTCCCTTGGATACACCATACGATGCTGTGGTTACTTATGTAGACAGAGTGACACCAGGGAATGGAGGACAAACATCGCAGATCAATCAAACCGGCCAGCCTAATCCAAGGTTCCGGCGTGATGACATCCCACCTCCGCCATAATTCACTCCACAGATGCCAGTTTTCCCGCCAGGACAAGCCATGGACGGGCAACAGATGTTTCAGATGATGTATGCCATGATGCAAGCCTAGCAGCAGGTTCAGCAAGAGGCACATCGTCACGAGGCAGAGTATTTGAGAACCAGCCTGGTATCCGCATTGGAGCCGGCAAACCCACCAGCAAGGCGATCAACGACCTGATCTATCACCGATTTTCGTCAGCTCAAGCCTCGTACCTTTTCTGGTAAAGAGGGGCCAACAGAAGTTTACGAATGGCTCACGAACATACAATACTAGTTGGAAGCAGCTGAACTTCCGAGAGAGAAATGGATGACTGCGGTAAGGATACAGTTGACTGAAAATGCACATCACTGGTGGTTATCAGAAGAAAGGAGGCTCGGACAGGACCGAGTCACTTGGGAAGAGTTCTTCAGACTCTTCCAAGAGATGTATATTCCAGCAGTAGCACGGTCGGAGCTCAGAGACAAGTTCAACCGCCTTATCCAAGGCAATATGTCAGTGGAAGAATATAATGCAGAATTTATCTGTCTAAGTCGCTTCGCCCCAACCTTGATTTTAAAAGCGGGGGAGAAAGCTGAGAAGTTCTTTGACGAACTGAAGTTCGAGCTCCAGAGGTTGATTGGATCGGTCGCACCTACATCATATACCGACGTTCTTGCAGCAGCACGACGCATGGAGCGCGTCACTAGAAGGGAGTCAAATCTGAAGAGGCCAATCACATCAGCACCATCCAGGACATCACATAGGGATTCTGTAAAACGATCCCAGAGGAGTATGCCAGATAGAGCAGCACACAGGGCCATATCCCTTCTTACTTGTCACCACTGCGACAAGGTAGGACACATTGAGAGAGAGTGCAGGCATAAGTTGGGACTATGTCTGAGCTGCGAATCCAACCAGCATCTATCCAGGGACTATTCTGAACGCAGAGACGGAGCACCGAGACAAGCTTTACCTGCACCCCGACCAGCTTATCCAGCAGTAGGAGCACCGCAGACAAGAGTTGGAGGAGTCAGACCACCAACCCCAGGAGGAAATCAGCAGAGACCACCACTGGCACCATAGGCAACTCTATTTCAGCAGGTTCAGCAGCAGAGAGGTCCAGCTCAGGGACGAGGACAGGCATTCACATTGGCTGTTGAGGAGGAAGCTATTGCAGGCGAGGTTATCCCAGGTACTATTTTAGTAGCTTCATTACCAACTGTAGCTTTATTTGATTCTGGAGCATCGCATTAATTTATAGCAGCTAGCTTTGTAGCTACCCATAGAGTAGCTATCGTACCCCTTCCTAAGATAAAGAGAATTCTTACGGGAGGTAGAATTATCCCAGTTAGTGACGTATGTAGATCATGTTCTGTAGTAGTCTGTGGAAGAGAGATGCGAGCTTAATTTCTAATCTTTTCTATGCCGGATTATGATGTTGTACTTGGTATGGACTGGTTAAGTCAGTACCATGGGACTCTTGATTTCCGACTTGGACGGGTTATATTTAGACCGCCTGGATATCCAGAATTTGATTTTCTTCGGGGAGCTATAGAGCAAGGAGTTCAGCCTACTCTTAGGGTACTATCTGTAGAAGGGGAGACAGGTTACCCAAGAGTCATATCAGAGTTTGTGGATGTATTTCCTGATGATCTTCCAGGTTTACCGCCTATTCGGAAAATAGAATTCATAATAGACTTAACTCCAGGAGCAGAGCCTATCACTTCATCAGTATATCGGCTAGCACCTAAGGAGTTAGTGGAGTTGAAGGAACAAGTTGATGATCTTTTGGAGAAGGGTTTCATTCGGCCTAGTGTCTCACCTTGGGGAGCACCCATATTATTTGTACCGACGAAGGATGGAACAGTACGGTTGTGCATTGACTACCGGGCACTAAATTTTGTGACCATCAAGAACAGGTATCCCTTACCACGCATTTATGATCTATTCGATCAATTGAGTGGTGCTAGGGTATTCTCGAAGATTGACCTTAGATCCGGCTATCATCAGATTAAAGTAAGGAAGGAAGACATACCGAAGACAGCTTTCAGGACAAAGTATGGACATTATGAGTTCTTGGTAATGCCGTTTGGTTTAACCAACGCGCCAGCAGTATTCATGAGTTTGATGAACAGAGTTTTTCATCAGTACTTAGACAAATTTGTGGTTGTGTTCATTGATGCCATTCTAGTATATTCCAAGAGCTATGAAGAGCACGAGGAGCATCTCAGAATTGTGTTAGAGACATTGAGACAGGAGAAGTTATATGCCAAACTCAGTAAGTGTGAGTTTTGTATGGATAAAGTGCCTTTCTTGGGACATATCATCTCAGGAGAAGGACTTTCAGTTGATTCGGAGAAAGTTGTTGCAATAGAGACTTGGCCTATACCCACATCAGTTGCAGAAGTGAGAAGTTTTCTCGGACTTGCGGGATATTACCGGAGGTTTGTAGAAATTTTCTTAAGGATTGCAGAGCTGACACGTAAGGACCAGGAGTTTACATGGACAGAAGACTGCCAGAAGGCTTTTGAAGAATTGAAGAGAAGATTGACAACATCACCTGTCTTGACTCTTCCTTCAGGGTCAGGAGGTTTTGTTGTTTACAGTGATGCATCAGGTAGTGGACTAGGATGTGTTTTATTGCAACATGGCAAAGTTATTGCTTATGCATCAAGACACTGAAGGTCCACGAGAAGAACTACCCAACACACGATCTGGAGCTAGCAGCAGTTATATTTGCACTGAAGATCTGGAGGCACTATCTTTATGGGGAGAAGGTAGAAATCTTTACTGATCACAAGAGTCTGAAGTATGTATATACTCAGAAGGAGCTCAACATGAGACAAAGACGTTGGCTGGAGTTGATGGTAGACTTTGATATAGATCTGCAGTATCATCGGGGAAAGGCGAATGTCGTAGCAGACGCACTCAGCAGGAAGCCTACGGCTTATTTCTTGACGATACAGCCTGAGTTATTGAGAGATCTATAGGAGCTTCAGATAGAGGTTGTTCTACCAGGTCAGAGTGGCTTGCTGGCTAATCTTGAAGTTAAGTCATCACTTGTGGAAAGAATTAAAGAGGCATTACCCACCGATGGTAGATTTCGAAGACTGAAAAAGAGGATAGAAGCAGGCATGCAGACAGGACTTCGCATACATAAAGACGGGACATTGAGGTATGGAAATCGCCTGTATGTTCCAAATGGAGAACTAAAACAGGAGTTAATGACTGAAGCACATAGCTCTATGTACTTTGTTCATCCAAGAGGAACCAAGATGTACCGAGACTTGAGGCAGTATTATTGGTGGCATGGAATGAAAAGGGAGATTGCAAGATTTGTGGCGAAATATTTAGTATGTCAGCAAGTAAAGGCCGAGCATCAGAGGACTGCAGGTATATTACAGCCGCTTCCTATACCAGAATGGAAGTGGGAACATATCACGATAGATTTTGTCACAGGATTTCCAAGGAGCCCCAGCGGAAGAGATGCGGTATGGGTTATCGTGGATCGACTCACTAAATTGGCACACTTCTTGCCGTTTAGAGTTGGACATTTCATAGAGGTACTAGCCGACATGTATATGCGACAAATCGTAAGATTACATGGAGTACCGGTTAGTATTATATCGGATCGAGATTTGAGATTTATATCTCATTTCTGGAGAAGCATGCAAGAGAGTCTTGGCACCATACTCAAATTTAGCACAATTTACCATCCACAGACAGATGGTCAATCGGAGCGCACGATTCAGATCTTGGAGGATATGTTGTGATCGTGTATGCTAGACTTTGGAGGATCTTGGGAAGATCATTTGCACTTTGTGGAGTTCTCCTACAACAACAGTTATCAGGACAACATTCAGATGGCACTATTCGAGGCATTGTACGGTAGGAAGTACAGATCGCCAATATGTTGGAGTGACGTTGGTGAACGTCAAATACTGGGTCCAGAATTGGTAATACAGACAGTGGAGAAGGTAAAACAGATTCAGAATCATCTTCGAGCATCTCAGGACAGACAGAAGCATTGGGCTGATACTCACAGACGTCCCCTAGAGTTCAAAGAAGGAGAGCACGTATTCTTGAGGATTTTGCCCACTTGAGGTACTATTAGATTTGGGAGCAGAGGCAAGTTGAGCCCAAGGTACAATGGGCCATTTGATATTCTGTAGCGCAATGGTGAGGTGGCTTATCGTCTTGCATTACCTCCATCCTTAGAGGGAGTGCATGACGTATTCCATGTCTCACAGCTGAGAAAGTACGTGACCGACCCAAGTCACGTAGTCGATCAATCAGAGATCGCAGTGGGCCCTAGCTTGAGATATGAAGAACAACCGGTTGGCATCCTCGACATCATTGAGAAGACATTGCGAGGACAGACAATTAGACTGGTCCGTGTAGGTTGGAAACATCATTCTCCTGGCGAATCGACCTGGGAACGGGAGGATAGTATGCGCCAGCGTTATCCTCACTTATTCGCGGATGCAGTTATCACCTAAGCATTCTTGTAATTTCCATAGTTCTTCCTTTATTAGTTATTCTTTGATTGCGAGGACGCAATCCTCTTAAGGGGGTAGATTGTAAATACCCTGATTTTTCAGAATATTTTAATATATTTTTTCCTAATTTTTCGGTAATTTTCTGGATATAAAACTAAGGTAATTATGATTAAAAGATTTTTTTTAAATGCTGTAAATTAATGTTAAAATATTATGGAAATAATATTTTATGGTGTAAAATAGAAAACCGGACATAGGGTAATTTTTTGTGAATTTATTAGACTCCGAAAATATTTTTAAACCCCTAAAAACTATTGTAGAATTAAACCAAAATAAACCCTGAATTAAACCCGGTTTATTTGAAATAAACCAAACCAACTAAACCAAACCGCTGAACCGAACCAAGCCAACCCAGACCTAACGGGTCGGGTCAGGTCGGATCCGAATTGAACCCGACCCGGACCCGAAACCCGGATTCCGAACCATAATCCTAATTCGGGTCGAAAACATTATTCCGACCAGGCAGCGCACGCGCGTATAAAACCCCCTCGACGTTCATGCCCAACCGCAGCCGCCTTTCTCCAGATCCCTCTCCTCTCCGCCGCAGCCAACCCAGCCCTGAACCCTAGATTTTACGGCAGCCTTCTTCCTCCAGCCCCGCTCGACACCCTCCACCGCCGACCCGAACTCCACAGCCCTATCGACCAACCGCTCCCTCCGGCCCCGCCGGGAACACCACCGCCCCCATCGACTTCCTCTTCTCCATCCGCCGGTTGACCCCCATCCGGCCAACTGACCCCCGCACGGCCCGACAATGCAACCATCTCTCGTCCGGACCACCACGCAGCGACTCCGACCCGGCTACTCCACCAACCGCCTCCGCACGCGTCGATTCCCTCCGGCGAAGCCAACCCCGGCCAGCGAAGTCTCCGGCGAGTCCACCCCGCTGTCTCCGGACCAGAACACTAAACCCTAGAGCAGTGGACATGGACACAGCAGCATCCCGGACACGGTGACCAGGACACGAATAGACACTCGGACACGTAAAATTCAGATTCACGGAGCCCTGTTCAGGTAGCATTTTCTCTCTCCTTGTTATTCTGTTTTTCGTTCCGTCAGTTGTGACGCGTAGACTGTATAACCCTCTCGATCCCGTGCAACCCGCTCGGTGCGTCGCGTCCTGTGGTGATCGCATATCGCGATCCAAAAACAAGAAAAATCAACGACCTGTTTTACCCCGGAACTGAGTGCGCCCCACCAAACGGGACGACTTGGTCGCACGCGGTCTTTACCGAAACGTGCGCGTCGTTGATATGGACGTGCGGGATTTCGCAGAAGTTGATTTGGATGTGCGTGCAAACCGGAATCAACACGTATCCGTCGACAACGTCCCGTATCCGCCTATTCTGGAACATGCTGTAACTTTGTCTACACACGTCGAATCGAGACAAAACTTACGCCATCGGACTCGTAGCAATACGCTGTTCCTGTGATCCAAGTTTGGTTTGATTCTGAGAACGTTGACAAAATCGCGTATCGTGGGCCCTACAGGCTCCACTTGACGGGCGATTTTGTGATCGGCTCATCGGAATCCAATTCTGGAAGTTCCGTTGGGTTCGTATCATTGTTCCTGCCTTGTTGACACTGAGTTTGAGGAATTTGGAGACCTTTGACCCTGACACGCTTTTCGGTGCAAAGTGGCCCACATGTGGACCCCGCTTCGACCGGCAATGTCATTTTTGCCCCTGTGTCAAAATTGGACTTAAGGACAGGCGTTTCTAGCTATTTGATATTTTTTGAGACTGTTGGTGATATTTATTATAGCTTTTGGAGGAGTACCTACAGGATCCACTGATACAGGGACAAATGTTGTTATTCAAACCCCAGGCAAGTGTACCTTGCCAAACTTACTGTTTATTGATTCATATTATTCTCTCGTTTTATTCCTGTGATTGTTGTGCATGCTTGACCTAGGACCGAGTGATTTACTTAGCGTCCGATTATTAGTCGGGTGCCAACCCTGTACGCAGAGTTGGATAACGTCACCTAGAGATGAACATTCGTGACCCTTTATATTCTCGTACTTGTCTTATCAAGTATACTATGACCCAGGACACTTGATACTATTCATGAGACAGAGTCTTCCTGAGATATTCATGATGATTCTGTATAGGATACAGGTTTAAGACGTAGACTTTATATTCATAGATGTTATATGACTGGTTGCATTAGCTATGATCCCGCTTGACATGGACATGAGACGTTATGGTCATGAGATGCGTGATTACATTGGGTGGGGAGAGACACACAGGATACAGGCTGTTTTATATATATCTACTACTATTGTGAGGTCGTAGACTCTCGAGCAGAGCTAGACACATTACCGGTTATTACCACTACCAGCTCCCCGACACAGAGCTTGTAGTGGCTCAGCCTGAGTACTCGTGATGCTCTCGTCTTGCATTTCACATAGATGGTTACATAGTTACCCTGTTTGTTTCATTTATTTTCTGCACTGCTTTTTATTTTGGCTTGTATTATTTTGTACCTTGCTATGTCCCCTGAGGACCTGGATCCGGATTATGTCCCCAGGATTTGTAGACGAGATCTATCCCGAGGTATATGGGACCGCAGCAGAAGCTAATACATGAGATGTACCGACATCCGAGGACGAGGTGTTAGCTGAAGACTTTTCCTGAGCATCTATGTTTCATGCTCAGTATTTACTTTATTCAGTCATTTATATTCTGGTCTGTTGAACCATTGTATTAGATTTTTATCGGGTTGTTCCCCGAAGTACTTTGTTGAGACTGGTTGATGATTTACATTCCTTATATTCTGTGGATCATATTTTATTCTTGTATGGATGAGATTAGTTTTGCCATGTTGTCATAGACTTTATTTTACAGCTTAAATACGCCCTGATGGATCCATTAAATTGGGTTTGTCCATCGGTGCGTGCTGCTGGCCATTGCCACGTGTCTAGTCCCTCGGTACTTTAGGACTGGGGCGTGACAACTAAAGATAGGCTATGAACAAAATTGTGTCATGGATGTGACATGCTTAGAGCATGGGGTGGGAAGAACAACAAGTACAACATTTGGGCTCCTTTGCACTTTTCCCTTGTGCGCCCGGATTCTTCGCCCGAGAAAGGGGTGGTGATGACCACTATATATTATATATTATCAGGCGGCCTCTGGCGTTCAAAAGACGATATGCTTTGTAGTCCCCTGGATCTCCAAGAGAACCATGTCAATCCCAGTTTTCAGCCAGATAGCCCACTTGTTGGGAAAGTTATTCTTAAACTGCTTTCACTTAGACGGTTAGGCGATCCATTGGATATTTATTTCAGTACTTTATTGGCATGCTTTTATGTATCTTGTTATGTCCCTCTGAGGACCTGGTCCCTTGCCTGGTGTAGATGTTCATGAGTATTAGCAGGAGAGCAGATCAGGATTGCTACTTATCTTTCCAGGAGGTCTTCTCTTCGAGTCGCAGTGATTATTGGTGATGTACCTATATTGTGTTTATTTTATATTCTAGTTCGGTAGTCGATTTGTTTCCATTCGACTATCATCTTTAGATGCTTCATATTGAGATCTAGTGATGTAGATAGTGGTTATTTATTTATATTTGATTTTCTGTGGATGAGATTTAGATTATACCCAGGGACTTGTGACATATGTTTATACCACTAGTGGATTTGATATTCATATTACAGCGTACGTGTGGATTTTGGTTTCCATATATTGGAGTTGCCATATCCATATGGTTGGCATGCTTATGTGTCCTAGTCCTACATATTTTGGGACTAGGGCATGACAATGTGGACGTGAACTAGCGCCTGAATAAACTAATTTTTAGTGGTCCCAACGAGGGTATGTTTGGTAGACCTAAAGACTGTTCCACTGGGGAACTTTTTAGAGGATCCATTATCTCATGCGTATTCAGGATTCCTGAACACAGATAATAGATTTGAGATATACAATGAGGGACAAATGTCATAATGTACATTTGTAATTGTTGAGGGTAGGGGAAGTATGTGCCTGTCTTAGACATAGTATTTTTTAAGGAACTTGTCGTTGATCGACATCATCAACAAGTCTTCATTAGATTTTGCTAGTCGGTATGCCTCGTTGGAATATACAGATTCCACAATGAAGGGATCTTCCCATTTGGCTTGGAGCTTCCTGGTCGTCTTGTGCGTCATAACCATCAGTCTTTTCACTACTAAGACGAGATTACCAACATAGAATGCCATTTCTTTCACCCTTTTGTTGAAGGTTCCAAACAGGCAGGCTTGATATAGCTCAATGCGCTATTGAGATAAACGACCCTCCCATCGAGTGCTCCAAATCTTGTAGTTGTCGACGGTGGTTGTCATCAACTGTCAACTTATTGGAGAGGGCTATCCGTAGTGAGAGAATTTGGATCTCCCAAGGGATGACTTCTTTACTCCCGTAAACCAGGAAAAATGGGTGCAGACAGTCGGAGTGCGGACTGTTGTGCGATAGGCCCAAAGTTATTCGCCAAGCTTCTTATTCCTGTCGCGTTTGTTAGACGAAACGAACTTCTTGAGAAGCTTTATGATCGTCTTATTAAATGCTTCTGCCAATCCATTCGCTGCCAGATTATAGGCGGTCGAAGCTATATTCTGAATTTGATTTTTATCGTAAAATCTGTAGAAAGCGCGGCATGCAAATTATGGACCATTTTGGTGGATGATCCTTCGAGGTAGTCCAAAGCGGTAGATAACATAATATTTGACAAAACTGATCATGTTTGACGTTTTTACCTCGACAAGAGGTATAGTTTTTGTCCACTTCGAGAAGTAGTCGGTTATGAAGAGGATGAACCGGTGCCCATTTGACAATGGTGGGCTAATTGGTCCAATGATGTCCATTTCCCATGCCTCAAACGTCCAAGATGACATAGTCGGGTGCAGAAACTCTGAGGATTGATGGATGAAGTCCACATGGATTTGACACATCCGGCATTTCTTTGCATGGTCGAAAGTATATACTACCATTGTTGGCTAGTAATAGCCCATGTACCGAAGACGATCCTATAGCTTTGGTCTGGGTTGATGGTCACTGTAAACATTGTTGTGAGCTTTACGGAGCGGTTGTTTTGCTTCTGCATATGATAGGCATCGTAGCAGAAGTTTATCATATGAGCGGTGATACAATATTTTAGTGGCAGTATCGTAGTAAAATTGGAGGGAGCGCCTTCTAACGGAAGTAGTTTCCTTTGAATCGTCTAGAAGTATTTCGTAGACTGTGTAGTTTATGAAAGGGAACCTCCAATCTTTGGCGTTAATGTCCATCTCTGCCGAGTAACTCATACACATGCAGAGGTTATTTCTCGGGCATACCAGTTCTTGACCGACTACTATGATCAGTTGATGGGTATTGACTGGGCTTCCTAGAAAGTTGCGAGACCGGCGAGAGCGCCAACCCTAATATTTTGTAGCCACAATACGTGATATATAAAAAAACTCGACGAAGGTGGAATTATGTTGGTCATGGCTTGGTAGTAGGGGATTAGGTCCTCGTGCCGAACTTTATATTCGCCTCAGTCCTGACTGACTATCAGCTTGGAGTCCCCATAGGCTTCTAAGTAGTCCACCCCTACCTGTTTAGCCAATTGGATTCCAATAATGAATGTGTTATATTCTGCTACATTGTTGGAGCACGGTTGTGTCAGTGAATAAGCGCATTGGAGGACCAGGTCGTCGAAAGATATCAATACGACTTTCACCCAAGCGACAATCTCGTATTGGGCCCTATTCTTGAAGCACTATCAAAGAACATTCACCAAACAGACTCTTTCATTATTGTGTTAGACTTTAACACTTCGTCCGGGATCTCGTAGTAGAGCTTCAAGGTTTCTGACACCGAATGAGCTGTTAGAAAATCGGCCAATACTTGGTCCTTCACTGCTTTCTATGGGACAAATACCATATCGTATGGTGACAACATTATTATCCATGTAGCCATGCAGGAATTAAGTGCCCCCTGCTTGGTCATGAGGACCCTAAGGGGATTAACTCGAGAGATTACGTGAATTGTTTGCCCTGCCACATAGTGACGGAACTTTTGGATAGCGAAGAGCAGAGCGAGGCATTCCTTATTAACGGAGATAAACTTGTGCTCTACGTCGGCCATCGTCCTATTGATGTAATAGAAGGCCTACACATGACCTATGCCACTCTTCTCCGCTAGCAGGGCGCCAAGTGAATAGTTCATTGCATAGACGTAGAGGAAGAAGGGGTTTTCCACAAATGGAGCCACCAACACTGTGGGTTTGTACGATACTTTTTGATATCGTCAAATACTTCTTGGCATTCTTCTGTCCAAATAAAAGATACTCCTTTCTTCATGAGGTGAGTAAATGGCTGGCAGTGTCCAGAGAGATTTGTTATGAACCTTCTGATGTACGCCAGTATCCCTCGAAGTCTACGAAGCTCTCTGAGATCTTCGACGGATGCATATCAAGGATTGCTTTGGTCTTCTCAGGGTCTATAAGGATACCCTTCGAAGTTATGATAATGCCCAAGAATTTGCTACAGGAGACTCCCAGGAAAAACTTGGTGGGGTTCATTTTGAGCTGGTGTGCTCGTATTAATTTGAGCACTGTCCTTAGGTCATAGAGATTTATGTCCCGAAAATAGCTCTTGATAGCGATGTCATCAACATAATACTTCACTATCTTGCACAGATGATCACGAAAGATGGTGCTCATAGCTCGTTGGTATATCGCACGTGCATTCTTTAGACCGAAGGGCATCACTGTGTAACAATACACCCATATTAGTATTTGGAATGATGTGTGTTTCTTGATGTTGAAAAATATCTTAATCAGGTTATAACCGGAGAACCCATCCATGAAGGATATACCCTCAAATCCATAGATGTTGTCGATCATCGCATTGTTTATTGCCAGGGGAAACTCGTCCTTTGGGCAGGTCGTATTTAAATCATGAAAATCTATGCATATCCATATTTTGTTGTTCTTTTTTATGACTGAAATGATGATGTCTACCAAATCTGGATGCTGCTCCTCGCAAATAAAGCCGCTTGATATCAGCTTATTCACTTCGACTTCGATAGCATTAATGACATCGGGAAGAAATTGTCGCTGTTGTTGTTTTACTAGCTTAGCACTCAGACGAATATTGAGCTTGTGCACAGTGATTTGAGGGTCCAATCCTGGCAAATCTTTATAGCTCCAGGCAAAGACGTTAATGTATTTTCTTTCTAGTTGTAGCACGGATTCATGATCTTCGCCAGACAAACACTTACTAATGAAGATAGATTTGGAGGAGGATTCATTCCCCAACTCGACTTGTACGACTACATATTTAGTAGGGGTTCTCGCTGTTCAAAATGTAACTTCTACTGTGAGTCCAGACGTTGAGCCTATGGTTCTACTTCGAAGAGTTCGACTGGATGACCGTTGTCCTCTTCTGGATGAGCTGAAGTCATGTTGATGGACAATATTTGCCTGAACATATCTTTGATGCTCGTGTCATAATCCTAAGTTGAAGATTTCAAAGAGTGAGAATGCAGTTCATCTTCCTTTTTTGAGCCCTCTGGTATTGTAGGAGGCATGATATACCCTAGACCATAACCAATCCATTGGTAGTAGTCTCAGGCTTGCCTATGAGAGCAAAGTGGCATAGAGGCAGGCCTCGTCCTTTGCCATAATTTTGATCCTGGTCGCTCTTCAAATTATAACCCATTTTCTGGATAATATTCTTATCTTACACGCTGTAATGGTAGATCTAGATTTGTATCCTACCGTATTCGGGTTCTGACTCGTCGGGAAGGCAGTCTCGATGGTCTTCTATTCTGTCAAAGATGATGGGTTTATCTCCTCTCTTCCTTACTAGAATTATGAAGTAGGAGTATTGAATTGGGGAGGTTTGATTTACTATGTAAGTGGTATTCACTTGCGTGTGCAGTTGTATCCCTAGGCCGTATTCTAAGAAATACGTTGTACTCAAATGTTCAATATTGGAGTAGTTCAAAGATAACCCTTTATTAAGGAAGTAAGGTATCTTTTTCGTAGGGATTGCATCATTCAGGGATGGGACAATAGCACAGGTAGCCACGTACTCCCCAAGCCCGTCCCTTTCTAATCTGCCTCCAGTGTCAGTGATGGTTTCGGAGGCCTCTTGCACAGTTTCACAACCAGGGGTTCAGAGACTTTGGGGGTCCTCTTTTACTTCCCAGGCTGACCATAGTAGGTTTTGGAGACTTTCTACGAAGCTTAACCACGATAGGGGCGAAAGTGTTGCTGGCACAACGTTTGAGATGGACCTTGTGAGACTCGTCTTACAGTATTCATATTTGATACGGATACGTATTTTTGTGCTATTTATTGCATTTTATTGGATTTTGAGGAAGCCCAAAAATTCTAAAAATTGAAAATTTACTACCTGACCGGTATACCGACGGTATACTACAGTATACCAATGGTATACTGCCCAACAAATATTTATTTATTTTTTAAGATATTTTTGAGAATTTCTCTATAAATAGCCCTTGATTTTTGTTTCTTTCAATTTTTCTTTCTCACTCTTCTCTTTATCCTTTCTCTCTTGAGCTTGGGGCTTGATCTTGAGACCTGGAGTGTGGTTTCTGAACCCCTTCGTGGTAGTGTACTTGAAGATTTAGGCTAGGAGCTCACTTTAGGCAAGTACACCTTGCCGAATCTATGCAGTTCATTTACTTTCTGTCATTTTACTTTCCTAGACCTTTGGTTGTTACTTTTTAGCTTAGACTTGTTTTACAATTATTGTTCATCTCATAATTTTTAGCCTTTTGACCATTTCTGTTTTGATTTCTGGTAGAATCTTTTTTAGTCCCATTTGGGTAACTCGATAACAAAAACGGTACCGGAGTTGTGACCGTGAGTTTTAGTCCATATTGTGGTATGAGACTTACCGTTAGACTTGAATCCTAGTTAGACTTGCTTCTGGTAGTTTTCGGGTTTAGGTTTGGGTCCCGGAAATCAGACTTGACTTTGACCTAGATTTTTCTTAGAAATGAGCATGCCGACGGTATACTACAGTATACCGATGGTATACGATTTCGACCGAATTAGATTTCTAGATATTTTCTGTGAACCTTATCGGCATACCGACGATATTCTATAGTTTACCGACAGTATACAGATCGTACCAACATTGTTAACCGACTTCAGGATATTTGTCTTGGCCGTTATATCGACGATATACTACTGTATACCAACGGTATACCGAATTATAGAACTTTGTTTTCCAGAACCTTGCTTGCATACTTCGAATAGCATACCGACTGTATACTATAGTAAACCGACTGTATACCAATTTTTTGGAATCCAGACTTGTGTTTTTTCTCTCTCTGGACCGGTATACTGACGGTGTACTGGACTGTACCGACGGTATACCGATCATGATATTTCTTTAGGAATTCTTGGTTATTTGTGATTTCATTTTGATTCTTCTGGCTTTTGTTTGGACACTTGATGACTTGAACTGACTAGACATAACCTTACATGGCTTCATATGACTTGACTTGACTTGGTTTGCTCGGTTTTTCCCGGCTTTGCCCGGCTACACGTGATGACATGATTGAATTGACTTGACTTGGCATGACTTTACATGGCTTCATCGGATATGGCTTGACTTAGTTTCACTTTGCTTTACCTGGATTGACTTGGCTTCACATGGCTGTATATTGCTTGACCTAGCTTCACTTGGCTTTACTTGACTTTACTTGGCTATACCTGGCTTCACTTAGTTTTACATGGCTTGGTCGTTGTCGTGGCTTATAAGAGTCCGTTTATGCAATGTATATTAAAACCTTGTCTATATTTCTATTAGAACTTATTTTGTTGTATCATGTCTAGGATGAATTTTGTGGAATGCCACACCCGAATTTATACCAAAAAACTAGGGGTTAATAACTAGAGATTCACTTAGTACATGGCTAGGGATTTTTCTAGATTGCATGCAGTCCCCGTTATCCATATGGTTATCTTGTGGAAGTTTCCTATGGAGTATCTTATAGAGTATCCAGTGGCGTATATTGTGGAGTATCCTAAGGAGTATTCGTGGCTGGTTTGTGTGTATAGATATCCCAGACGGTCTACGGAGACATGCGATCAGAAGGAACCCTAGTATCACGTTGTATTATAATTGTTAGTAATTAAGATTGTGATAACCCTAGTTAGTTAATGTATCAAGCTGTACTATTATGATTTATCGTGATTGATGGATAATATTTGGTCTAGGCTTACATGATCTTACCTTTATTTTTTGCACTTGTTATTCTATTTTGCTCATATGTTCAAGATATGTCTCATTGCAGGTTTACAGTATTTCTTTTATTATCCTGATATTATTTACATTCAGTCTTTACTTTCAGTATTTATATTGCTTGTGTCGTTGGTTTAAGTTCCTATATTGGCTTTCTTTGTGGTACTTGCTATTTGGAGTCTTACCCCACTGGTTTTGTATGGCCAGATCCAGTAGCAGTACCGGAGGATCTTTCGTACTTTCCTGAGGATGGTGACCACCAGGAGCACCAGACCACTTGAGTGGGTTTTCTTACTTTCCTACTCTGATGTACATTCTACTTTTATTGGCGTTTAGCTACTGAGTACGTGTTTAGCTCATGTGTTGGTTTGATCTGTTAGCCTACGGGCAATAACAAGTTTGATATATCCTAGGGTTGATCATGTATGACCAAGATTCTTGCTAGTTTATTTATTTTGTGTTTACTAGCTTCATGATCATTTGTATATTATAGTTTGGGATGATTTACTATTATAGTTCAGCTGATCTTATATCTTGTTATTATTTATGTTGTTCTTGTGATTAAGATACTAGGGTTTGTTGAACCTAGGCTTGACTGTTGGTTTGTATTAGTGACCCATCATATCTTACAGCTTTACCGTATATGCGGAGTACTAGTGTGCTCTAAGCATACGTAGCTGGCCTTGTCAGTCCCACTCTCCAGTATTCTGGTTCTGGAGCGTGATAGGCCCTTAGGGGATCATCTGGTGCTTTATTGACTTATTCATCATCATCGGCATCGTCCCTTACTTCCTCCAAGTAGGTCTGTTTGTACAAGACCGAGTAGGAGTAGTAAGCATCGATCCCTTTGAAAGGGTCTACAGCAGCATATTTTGTTCTGACGACTCCTTCGTTGTCGACGTATTTTTGGCATTGGTGTAGAGTTGAGGGAACTATCATATACTCATATATCCAAGGATGCCCTCGTAGTACATTGTAAGATACGTCCACGTTGATGACATAGCAGGCCACCTCCGTTCGAAGATCGCCTATCTGAAACTTTAGGCAGATCTTGCCCAGAGGGTAGCTTCTTTCAACGTTGAAGCCACTAATGGTCGTGTTGGTTGCTTCCAACAGGTGCATCAGAATTTTTAAGGTCTGGAGCAGACATCATGGGATTATACTGAAAGATGACCCCGGGTAGATGTGCATCCGGTCCACCTTAATGGTCCCGATATACCCTGTGTAATACATGAGGCGATGGTGCCGATTATTTTTTAACATCATATCCTGATTTTAGAACGTGATATTTATGATGGTTTCCATTACATTGTTGCAACGGGGGCATGCAGCGGGGTTCTTGTCTGGAGGCTTGACTTGGGCCAAGTAGGAGTCGGCGTTCTGTAATGCCTCGTTTAGTACATCATTGGTCTATTTGGAGAGACGAAGGAGCTCGAACAGTGATAACTTTGCTTGAGTATTTGCCAGTTGTGCCAATATGTCAAAGTTGTACGGCTGGTACTGCATCTTTTCTCAGAGGTTTGTCGAAGCAAACCTCTTTTTATTATTGCTTGTCCGTCACAGAAGGCTGGGACGAACCTGACTCAGGTGCTATTGGAGTTGCGGGTACGGCGGTTAGAGGTGCATTATCCTCTAGAACTTTATCGTAGTTACCCAGATAGGTTTGCCCCGACTTGGTTTCTCCAACTAGGGCTTATTGGTGGAAGAAGAGACCATGTAATAGGCTTTGGACTTCTTTCCTTTAGACTTGGTGGCAGAAGGCATCGCTTGATGCATCAAGTCCTGAGCAAGATCTGGGTGAACCCACTTGACCTTGCCTCGTGGTGTGGTAAGAGGTATCAGCTCGGCTGCTTGGTTACGAGTTGGAGGGAGGTTAACAACCTCCAACGTTGCCCTAGAGATTGGGACAACACTATCTTGGGCCTCCGTCGCTGGAAAGTCACCAAATTGAAGAGATACCATATTGGCAATGACCGTCTTGTCCTCAAAGTCTAAGGTAAGGGCTTTAGAATCGACCAGCTGCTAAATTTGTCTCTTCAACACATAGAAACTTATGTTGGATGGTGTATGTACTGATGGTAGTGTCCTTACTTAGGGTTGTCGATTTTGTTTGCCTCGTTAGGTCTTTTGATGTCGGGCAACCGAAGCTTATTGCCCTTCATTAGTACATCAAAAATCTTTATGATGTCGTCTTCATTGAAGGAGTAGGTCTCCTTCGGCCTTGGTGCTTCAGTTGGCTTCTTAGTGGATGCAAAAGAGCCTTTGGACACATTGATGGTAAAGGCCTACTTTCCTTTACCGTCGTATCCACTGTTGGTGTTGTTTTTATTGTTATTGTTGAAGGAACGCTTTCTCTTGTCATCAGCGATGGGGATCTGTATTCCCAATAGTCGAGTGTCCTTTACATTCTTCTCAGCGGCGACAACACTTATGATGAACGTCGTCCTATACTCGAACTGACCAGAGCCTGTTAAGAGTCTTACCGCCGATAGGAGGTTCTTTCTGCACATATCTATCAATGTGGCTTCAGGAATGCCAAGGAGCATTTTAAGTGCTTCCTGTCTCTATCGTTCTATATAGTTACGTGCATACTCCTTCTCCTGTTGGGTGATGTTCATAAGGGAGGACATAGTCATGTCGATTCCTCTGACATAAAACCAAGAGAGGAAAGGGGCCTTGAGGTAGTTGAATAATGAGATGCAATTAGCCAGGAGGCTGCAGAACCATTCGTTGGCTACCCAGCCAAGGCTCCGATGAAGATCTTAGTGAGGAGGGCGTCATCCCGGGGTAGATGTCCTGTCACCAAATTAAAGTAATTAATGTATTGGCAATGAGAAATCTTTCTGTCAAAAGGGATCATTGACTGTGGGCGGGTACACCACATTTTTCCACTCTAGAGAATATGTTTGTCGTCCCCCCGAGTTTGCTAATTGTGTCCCGGTTTCTCATCAAGTCAAGGAGAGCTCGAAGTTTCCGGACCTCCCGAATCGCCTCCTGGGCATCATCTGACAGTGAAGCAGAAGATGATTATGGCAACGTATAATTTCCACCTGCGGAGGAAACGATCTCATTCTACTCCCCATTAGTTCTTGGGTCTTGGCTTGCTTGCCCAGAAGTCCTTGGTGGTTGTGGGGCCATGTTGGCTCTGACCTCCAAGACCGTCTGGGTCAAAGTCTGTATCGAAGCACTCATGGTTTGCATCATGAGCTCAAGCATCTCATGGCGTTTGATCACTGGTGCCCTTGTTGTCCTCCTCCGCCATGTACAGTATCATCACGTGAGGAGAGACGAAGGGGACGGTGGACCTTTATCTTTCTTCCTCTGACCCCTGAGTCGCGCTATCCTTGGGGAAGGCTAACAATGTTGTATCTTCTTCAGACTCGGAGGGAATGCTACCCCCATCATCGGAAGCTACTTTGTCTTGACGAGGGTGACTACCCCCAGGATCTTTTGTGTCCGTCCCTTGAGAGTCATTGTCTCCTTAGAACGTCAGGTTTTTATAGAATCACGGAGGATTACTACCCCCGGCTTGCAGAGTCACCGTAGGACTTGGGGAAGTCCTACCCCAGCTGATGATAGTCTCGTCTTCAAGCGGGTACCCAAGAATACTCTATCTGTAGGTAGGGCTGCTCGTCCTCCTGGGGCTCACCTTCTTGACACGCTGGTTAAGAGTTGAGGGGTGGAGGCTTTTGACTTCGACCTTCCTTTATGGAGGAAGATCTCCACATAGAGCAACATAAGGCAAAGGGAAACTCCTCCTTCTCCTCTGGCATTTGCACCTATTTTTTGACATACCGTCGGGCGGGTGCTTTTGGTTGCAGCCATTGGAATGCCGACTACATGTCTACATGTACTGCTACTTTAGTACAGCAGTAATTGATGGCGATGCTGGCACAGTGATGCTCTGGAGGGGACATCTCACATGCCAAATTTATTTTTCTCGCTTTGCGCTTGTGATTAATCACGTTACGCAAATCAGGTGAGGGTTTATTCGCCTTCACACCCTCTTTATGCATACGAGTAAACCGAGAGCATTGGTGTATATGTGGTACTTTTGCTCCCTGGCCCGGGGTTCATACGAAAAATTTCCCTAAGTCATTAGTGGATGACTTTTGAGACTGGCCCACTTAACGTACTGAACAATCTGGGCGCATGGGTCAGTCTTATATAACCTTCCATCAGGAGTGTACATAATAGTTAACGGCGCATGCTGATGGTCAATCAACTGAGCAGTTGTTTGAGCTTGATGAGCTCGCATTACCTTAGACTTCTTTGACCAAGCGTGCACTGGCGCATAGTACGGAGAGTCCAAATTCTCTCCTTCTTTATGGTGGCATATAGGGTTAGCGCCGCATAGGATTCTGTCAAAGACAAAGCCTTTGTTACTGTCTTAGGCGCATGCAACAGTCTTCCTACGCCTGAAATTAGGCACCGCATGCATTTTCTTCTACGCCCCTCGTCGTGGGCGGGTGGGCTATGCATCAACCCCCAAGTTCTTGGCATCGTGGTATTTTTCTCTACCAGAACTTAGGTGCTAAGTACCTTTTTCCTCAGACGAAGCTGCCACATAAGCAGGGACAGCCTGTGTAGATGTATGGCGTGCGTCTTGAGAATCAGGTACAGAGACAGGGAGCGCATGCTCTGCAGTTGGGTGAGGTGCACTGGCCTTTCTAACCAAAGTCCTAAGGGCTTCTTAGGCTTTGCTAGCCTTGGCAAAGAACTTACACTGCCCTCAAAGTGCATCTCCATGAAGGCTTGCTAGTCAAAACGAACAACCAGCATCCTCTGGGTCGAACCCAACTTTGCCGCGTCGGACTGCGTCACTATCTTTTCGTCAGTGGAAAATGATGTCCCCAGCAGAGTCACCATTTTTGTTCCATTATAAAAATTCAGTTGTGCAAACTTGGTTTTGTATATTGAAAATAAATAAAGTACAAAGAGTCCTTAAACAAGAAATCTAAGTACAATTAAAATTCTGGGGAGTGTGATAATAGAGATCGAGTACTGCAGTTGACTCATTTGCTCCGTTAAAGGTCCGATGATGAAGAAACTTGCTAGGTCTCTAGCTCACTAGCCCAAAAGACAACATTTGGGCTCCTGAGTATGCTTTCTCTATGTGTTCCTGTATGTTCCTCTGTGTGTGTATAGGAATGCATCCCTGCTATTTTTAGCCATCTACATTGGATGGCTTATGTGCCCGCATATACTCTGCGTGCATGTCTTGTTGCCGCATGACCATCCTTAATAGAATGTAGTTAGAACCGCGAGCACATGTCACAGTCAGGCTGCCACATGACATTAGTTTGGATACGTTGTTGCTGATATCTTGGCCTGTAACCAAAGTTGTTTTCACCCATTGCATGCGAGACTAGGTCAACTTGACATGTGGTCAGCACTGGTGGGGACAAGAAGGTTCGGTCGCATGGAGACGAATGAAGACAGAACCGCATAGGAGCTCGGCCTCAAAGGGACCGAGCCACATAGGGATTAGGCCTCATGGAGCCGCATAAGTGCTAAGCCGTATGGAGGCGGGGCCGCATGTAAGTTTTGTTATGCCTATGTGGCACTGCATGCCTGCTAAGAGCCATTATTGTGCTGACATCATTTTTTGTCGCTAAGTGTGCCATCTTTTCTCGCAACTTTTGAAGCGTTCGGGGCCATTAATTCCCTGTTAAAACTTTTTGTAAGGCCATTATTGCTATGTCAGGGCATTATGCGGCTGATGCTTCCATTGCAGTCAGAGCGGCAGAGACGCCTCTTGAGGACTTAGCTCTGCCCAAGTCCCTGGGCCACATAGCTGCCTTTGAGTCCCCATGGACTGAGTCTAGTTTTGAATACGTGGTTTGAGGGTGCATGGATTTGGATTTTTCTATGCTTCTACAAGTCCATCGTAGCACAATAACGCAACCCCACAACCAAACAAGGACAAGGTTTGGACCACTAAACCATAACAGTCCATGTTCCTAGGCTACTAACAGATGATACAAATCATAATCAAATTTAGATAAATAATCATCCAAACAATCCTATTACTTGCTATGTGAATTCTGGGTTATCCCAGTAACATAATGCATATAATAGAGATCCTCAGATCGTGCCATGTCCGAGCAGGACTAGCCGAACCAACAATGTCACGCCCCAGTCCCAAAATACACGGGACCAAGCCACGTGGCAATGGCCAGCTAATACGACTCTGAGGTATTACCCAATTTAATGAACCCGACAAAGTGTACTGCGCTGTCCTAAAATACTAATAAGTCTAATATGCTAACATAACACAGGTAATGTCTAATATCATCCATAAATATAATAAGAAGTACTGAAATAAATACTGTAAAATAAGTGCGGACTCTGAATGTCTTAGTACAATCCAAATATGTATGATGGGAACAAACCAACTACAATAATGAAATAAGAGTACGAAAGGACAGATAAGAGAGTACGGTTAGAGCATCGGCTAACTAGATAAGGATGCTCCAGCCCTAGGCAGAAGGCCTACTAGTGATCAAGGAAACTGTGATGGTAGCACCCAAGCTCCTCCTCGGACTCGTATTTCGTCTCTTGCCCGGGCCCATACACAGTAAGATAGTATGCCTCGTCCAAATCTGGAAGGGAACCAGGTCCTAAGAGGGAAATAACAAGATAAAAAAATATATGCCATATATAAATACTAAATAAAATAAAGGGGTGTGCTAACCATCTAAGTGAATGCAATGTGAGGACAACCTTGGTACGTATGGATAGGTGTAGGCATAACATCCAACACTCTTAAGAGTGTGGTATCTGTACATGTAACATCCATCATTTCGAAGAATGAGGTATCTACAAATATATACGTCTGTATCGCTCCGAAGAATGCGGTATCTGTATAAAGGAAGTCATTGGATCTGTGGCTCCTCTGGATACTACGGATTCCAGTGTGTGTATCCCATATGCCTACCAGTTGTCCTTCCCGCCCAATGCAAATATACAAGTCGAATACACGATGTGCATACTATATAACTACTTGCCAGGTCTGAATTAATTAAACATTCTTGATTGCGCACTAAGCCGTAATGCATGTCACATGCATCGATAGCTAGTCGGGTACGCGAACCCGTATCCCAATATAAGTTTGTCATCTTGATGCGTGTAAAAGTGTCAGAGTCTAGAAAAATATTAGAATATTCTCACAATGGTAGATGAGTCTGCTAGTGACTAAGTCAATACACTACACAACGACGCAGTCGTCGACTGCACCCAAGTCATTCTCGAACGCGCACAGTTATATGTAATATTATAACAAGATATCAGCAATATTTTATAATTTAAATTAAATAATAAATAAGGCAAGGTATACTTGCCTGGGTCCTCAAGCTGTGAGTACCAATAACCTGCTTCTGAAGTCTCGCACGAATGGTCCAGCGACCCTATATATATAATAATAATATAATCATCAGTGATTACACTAGCACGCACAGGAAATACAACTACACTGAACTTAGAAACTGACGCAAGGGGGTCATAATCGACCAACTAGCAGGGTCGAGTGTGCACGCAGCTAAAATGCACAAGTGTTGTGTCTTCAAATACCGTGCACAGCAAGAATATGAGTTACCAAAATACCTTATAATACCAAATAACGTATAACACAAAACCCAAATCTTAGCTAACAAGGTATTGCACAATGTCAATTTGTCTAAACACCTAGGTCAACACAAGTATACCATATTAAATAACCAAGTTTTCTATGATGTATTCACTAACACTAATACTATTCTAAAACATGCACACATAAACACATTACACTAGGGTCCACAACTACACATGGGTCCATGCAACAATACATAAAGAAAGAAAAGGGCAATTCAAACCTAGTTGTGATCGTGGCCGGGGGGGGGTGATGCACGTCCGCTGCACGAGGGGGGCCGGTCTTCGGTGGTACACAGTAGCAGCGACAGCTACATTGGCAGTAGTGGGTGGTGCTCCAGCCACAGCAGTGGGTGGTGCTCCGGCCACAGCAGCGTATAGCAACACTGGCAGCAGCAGTGGCAATGGCAGCGGCTTGGTCGATGGTGGCTAAGGTGGTGGTTGTTGGCGGTGGCGGGATGGCCGTGGGATAATGGTGGCTAAGGTGGTGGTTATTACCGGCGAGGTTCGGGGCTGGGATGATGAGTGCTGGTGTTGGTGATGGTGGTGTTGGTGATGGCAACGGTGATGGGGGTGGTGGAGATGGTGGTATGCTAGAGATGGTGATGCTGGTGAGGCGGTGATGGTGATGATGGTGGGGTGGCTGCTGTAGAAGCATAAAAAATACGCTGGATAGCTCTACGCAACATGGTGATGCAGGGCAGCATAAGCAGGGGACCCCAGGGCCATCAAGAGTGCAACAGAGCCTTTTTCGCTGAGCACAGCGTAAAATATGAAGGGACCATCCGTGTAAATGCAGTATGTCCAGGCTGCTTCAGCGTAAACGGGGTGCTTCATCGCCTCCATGGCGTAAAACTCATCCGCTTTTAAAGCAGCATTAAAGCGTACGAGGAACGCTTCATCTTCCCCGAAATGAACCTGTCAAATCACGCAGTGAACCTGACATCTGACTCCTGACAAAAGGTGCTGCACGGCTACCCAGAGACGGTTGGAACGATGGCAGACCACTTAGGACGCGCCCTATAAACAAGATGGCGGATCTCTGCATTTAATGCAGAGGATTTGATTAAATACCACCGAACCATCGTTTACTGACATCCCCTTAGCGGAAACTACATTTAAGCATACAAGGGGATACGCTGCCTTGTTTTACACAGGCAGACGTGAGCTGTTTACGCTCTGCGGAAGACAAACAGACTGCCACGTCAAAAGCTGCTCTTCGTACAGGGTTCGAGGCACGTCTCTGTACCTAATGCTCAGAACGGTGGCAGGCCTTCAGAACACGCCTCTACAATTAATGCACAAGATGATGGCGGATCTCTGCATTTAATGCGAAAGATTTGATTATATCTCCAAGAGCCATAATTCCGGCTAAGACATCCACATCATCACTCGGGCACGTTACGCAGCGGCTTCTACGCCCATTAAGCTTCTGTGCCCGCTCGGCTTCTACGCCCATTCGGCTTCTACGCCTCCTCAGCTCCTATGCTCATTCGACCTTCTGTGCTTATTCGGCTTCTACGCCATTAGGCTTCTACGCCTACTCGGCTTCTATGCCTACTTGGCTTCTATGCCATGGTGACAGACATTTGGCTTCTATGCCAACCTCTTCTACACAAGGGATACCTACCTACGTGACTTCTACGCCGTGATCTCCGTAGCGATTATACGTGTTTTGTTCCTTAGTTGGACCCGCGTCACATGCTCATTCAAAAGATCATCTATACGCATTCATTGGTTATTTTAACCGTTGTGTAAAAGGGTGTTGTACTTTCCACTACTCGGTTTCTACGCCGACTGAGTGGTCAATGTCACTAAAACTCTATAAATAGAGGCCTCTATCAACAGAGGACAAGGTCGAAGAAATTGGTCAAAAAACCTCCAAAGAGATCGAACCACGGGTCGAACCACTGGAGATTGAAGAGAGGTCGAAGAGTCTTTGAGAGAGAGAAGCATTCAGAGCTCAGGCAAAGAGTAGCGATCGACGATATTGGCATCGTGCATCCATCCTCTTTCGCAACCTCCGAAGCTGCTTTCCGTCTTCCACGGCACTTCTTCACCATCGTGTAGTCCAAGGGCTAAAGTGATCGACTGCAGATCAGACACCTATAGCAATCATTTACCCAGATTAAATAAATTATACTCCCACATCCTCGTATAGGATCAAATAGTACTAGTTTGTTTGTAAACCAAAGAAAGCGGGGTGTAAACCTCGTCTTATAGATATTTTGTTCTTTCGTTTAATACCACAAACAAGATGGCGACTCTGTTGGGGACATCTTTCTCTTCTGATGAGGAAGCGATTGCTCAACACGATGCGGTATCCGTGAAAAAGACACTGGTCATCCAGTTCGACCAGTCAGCCTACGAAGACATGCTTCGGACGGGGGGTAGCTCTCACTCTCTCTCTGTACAAAACAACAGGAAGCTGCGCAAGGTCTGGATGCCCAAGACATCCTCTACCATTCCTGTGGACTCTTCAATCTCTCCGATCTCTCCGACCAACGAGGTTTTAGCATTGCTCCCTCCGTGCCCTGCACGTAAAATTTAGTTTCCCGCCACACGCGGTACAGACAAAACTTCGGGAAAAGCCTCAGCGCTAACCCAGAAGTATCCTCCGCGCTCTGCGGGAGAAATTCAGTCTCCCGCCATACGCGGTACAGACAAAACTTCGGGCAAAGCCTCAGCGCTAACCCAGAAGTATCCACTGCGCTCTACGCGTAGAAACCAGTCTTCCGCCACGCGCGGTACAGACAAAACTTTTGGCAAAGCCTCAGCGCTAATCCAGAAGTATCCTCCGCGCTCTGCGCGAGAAATTCAGTCTCCCGTCCGTGGTGGAATAGACAAAACTTCTGATGATGTCTCAGCGCCAAATCGGAAGTACAAAACACGCTCCGCGCGTAAGATAACATCTGACCTCTATGGGGAACCAGATGATCCCGGTGATATCCGCAAGGGAAAGCAAGCGGCGAGCTACTTAACTTCTCGGCATTTACGCCAGCAAGGGAACAATCTACCTGCCCTCCGAATTATGCAAGAAGCTGATGGCCGCCTGAGGACATCCTCAGCCTTACGCCAACCAGAGCGAAGCTCCAAATTATGCCAGGCGAAGTACCTAAGCGTACAGAAGGCTCGATTGGCGGAAAGACCCCCTCCTCGGGGATTATCCGCCACCCAGATGGCCAATCTGTTATATACGGGTGGTACAAGGAAGACTATGGTCCCCATCGTCTGCATGCCTACCAATGGGAACAGGAGGAACAAGCCATCATCTTCTTCTTCTGCAACTTCTCCTGACCCGCAGGATTATCGGATCCAGAAATGCAAAGACAAGAGTCATAAACGGACATCAAATCCACTAACGATCAAACGCGGGGAGGTCTTATGGAAAGATGCGTCAACATCTAATATCGTCATGACAGGGGGACCACACGAAGATTCCATCTTTATTATTCCACCAACTTGCGATAATCAGCGTCCAATAATCTTCGGTCGCAGGCGGAACACCCCGGTCATACAGGAAGACTTTCGCGAGTATGAAACTGGCAGGATACAAACCCACAGATATAGCCCCCAGGCATTAAATATTATGCAAAGCATGGGTTATGATTTGAAGCTGAAGCAAGGCCTCAACTATGGGAAAGGCAGACGAATACCGCCGCACAGTAATCCCCACTATTAACAAACTCGTTTCGGGTTAGGGTATGTTGCCGCCCTTGCAACTTCCAAGACGGACGAGGATATCCTTTCCTCTTCTCAAGACGGCTCATTGCCCTCCAACTCATCGCATGCTCTCGAGCAAACATTACCAGTAAATATGGTAGTGACGGATCCCTTCGAATCAGACGAACAAGAATCCGAACTATTTGAGAATGACGCTTGGGCTCAAAAAATGGATACACAATGGGAATTCTGCTTCGAGCAGAGAGAACCTCCCACCGAAGATGAAGTTATCCAGATTGATGTTGGGGATAAACTTTTACCAAAGTCGATATTTATCAGTAACAATCTTTCCCCAGCTGAAAGGGAAGAAGTCATTCAACTGATAAAAGAATGCATCGACGTCTTTGCGTAGAATTATGAGGATATGCCAGGACTTGATCCGAAGGTGGCTACTCATAAACTCAACATATTGCCCGATTCAAAGCCTGTAAAGCAGCACCAACGCCGGTTTTGCCCGGATATGATGGACGCCATTGAAGCTGAAGTCAAGAAGTTGATAGCCTGCGGTTTCATCTGGGAGGAACAATATTCCGACTGGGTCGCCAATATTGTCCCAGTCATGAAGAAGAATGGTAAAGTACGAGTCTGTATCAATTATCGAGATCTGAACGCAGCCTGCCCCAAGGACGAGTTTCATTTTCCCATCACAGACGTCATGATTGACAATACTTGCGATTTCGAACGTATACCTTTCATGGACGGATTCTCAGGATACAATCAAATCAAGATGCATCCTGAAGATGAGAAGCATACTGGCTTCCGGACACCACTGGGGATATATTGCTATACGGTCATGCCCTTCGGGTTGAAGAACGCCGGGGCTACTTACCAACGGGCTATGAGTAACATATTCCACAAGCATTTACACAAGACAGTGGAATGTTACGTAGATGATATAGCTATAAAAAGCCGCCTCAGGGTCAATCACATCCAAGACTTGAAGACGATATTTGAACTGATGCGCCAACATCAACTCAAAATGAATCCTACAAAGTCCTTTTTCGGTGTATCTAGTAGCAAATTCCTGGGATTTGTCATTACCGTCAAAGACATTCAAGTGGACCCTGATAAAGTTAAGGCCATCTTGGAAATGCGACCACCCCGTAATCTGAGGGAACTCAGGGGATTTCAAGGTCGTCTGGCCTATATCTGGAGATTCATATCCAACCTCTCTGGAAGATGTCAGCCATTTTCTCGTCTCATGAAGAAAGGTGTATCCTTCATATGGGACGAAGCCTGTCAGCAAGCATTCGGGGATATCAAGCGCTACCTCATTAGTCCGCCAGTCTGGTGCCTCCCGTTATAGGAAGACCATTCTTCCTGTACGTTCGAGCAATGGACCATTATCTGGGAGCTCTTCTCGCGCAAAAAAATGATGTGGGACATGAACAGGCTATCTACTATCTAAGTAGAATGATGATCGGAGCTGAGCACCGGTACAGTCCAGTAGAAAAAGAATATTTGGCTCTGATGTTCGCTATTCAGAAGATGCGGCACTATGTCACCGGCCAGACTATTCACATCATCTCCAAGATCAATCCTCTTCGGGTACTGATGAACAAGCCGAGTGTTCTTAACTCCCGACTCGCGACTTGGGCGATGTTATTGACACCATATAACATGGTGTACGTCCCTCAGAAGTCCATCAAAGGCCAAGCACTGGCTGACTTCCTAGCTGCTCATCCGATCCCGGAGGCCTCCAAATTATACGAGGACATTCCCGACAAAGTTGCAGAATGTAGTTCCGCAATGGAAAGTGACGCATGGCAACTGTTCTTCGACGGCACCTCCAGGACTGGTCCCAAGGGAAACGTGGTTTCAGGGGTAGGAATTATCCTGGTTACTCCCGATAAACTCGTCATCTATCGAGCATGCTCTCTTAACGAGCCCTGTTTCAACAATGTGGCGGAGTACAACGCTCTACTAATCGGACTCCAAGTCGCTAAAGAGCTGGGGGTCGAATCTCTAGAAGCTTTTGGTGATTCTCTGCTTATCGTCAATCAAGTCAGAGGAATATATAAAGTCCGAAATCCAGACCTTATCCCCTATCACCAAGCAACGGTCGAGATAGCCGTGACGTTCAAAGGATTCTTCCTTGAGCATGTACCTCGATCTCAGAATCTGGAAGCTGATATCCTAGCCAGTATAGCTGCAGATTTTGCTACTCCTATTAGAAGGCAGAATTCAGTAATCCTTCTTAACAGAGATCTATTTTGTGTGAAGAACAACTCTCACATCGAACGCAGTTATGCTGTGAACACCGATCCTCCTACGAGAGATTGGAAAAGTCCCTTTATAGATTTCGTGGCATACGAAATCTTGCCGGAGGACCCTAAAGAAGCAGCATCCGTCAAAAGACGATCATTACACTTCTACTTCGATGCATCTTCACAATGCCTATATCGTCGGACCTACGATGGACTACTATTGAGATGTCTCTCTAATGACGAAGCACAGCAGATTATCCACGAAGCTCACGACGGTGTATGCGGGGCGCATCAACCCGGTCCTAAGCTACAGTATCGTATCAGGAGAATGGGCTATTACTGGCCCACTATGATCGCAGACGCAATCAAGTATGCCAAACAATGCAGGGTCTGTCAGGTTCATGCAGACTTCATACATCAGCCGTCTGAACATCTACATCCTACGGTCGTATCCTGGCCTTTCGAAACATGGGGTATGGATATCATTGGTCCTATTCACCCATCTTCTTCCAAAGGTCACCGGTTCATACTGGCCATCACGGATTACTTCTCCAAATGGGCAGAGGCGATCCCTCTCGCTGAGATAAAGACATCTAATGTGATCAGCTTCATCAAGCATCACGTTATTTATCGCTTTGGAATTCCCCGAAGGATAATCTATGACAATGGGCCTCAGTTCATCAGCCAAGCATTTAATCGATTTTGCGATAAAAATCGGATACAAAATGTCGCCTCTACGACGTATTATCCAGCTGCTAATAGTTTGGCGAAAGCCTTCAACAAAACCATTATCAAACTCTTGAAGAAGTTTGTCCCCTCAAACAAGAGAGATTGGAACGAGAAGCTAGGAAAATGTCTCTGGGCATACCGCACAATGGTCCGAGCACCGACAGGTTGTACCCTGTTTTCACTGGTCTACGGGAGTGAAGCAGTTCTTCCCATCGAAATTCAAATCCCATCACTCAGGATAGCAGTCGCTAATGAGTTAACTCGGGAAAAGAATGACCTTTAAGGCTTCAGGAGCTAGAAGGATTAGACGAGAAATGCCTTCAAGCTCAACAGAGCATCGCGTTCTATCAAGCGCGCACTTCCAGAGCTTTTAATCAAAAAGTAAAGGAAAGAGTGGTCAAAGTTGGCGAGCTAGTCTTAGCTGTAAGAAGGCCAATGATTCTCACTCACAGGAGCAAAGGCAAATTTTAGCTCAAATGGGAAGGCCCTTACGTGATCGAGACAACATTCACAAACGGCGCTTATAGGTTAGCCCAGCCTAATGGAGACCTACTAATGGCTCCTATCAATGGCAAATTCCTGAAAAGGTACTATGCTTAACCTCCTCTGCTCAAGTGGAATAATGCAAAAATTTCATTCTGACAAGACTACTTCCAAAAATGAAACTAGTTGGGTCGTATTCTTTCATGTCCATATAACCTCTGAACAGATATGTCCTACTAAAGCATACTCTATCATGTCCATATGACCTCTGAATAGATATGCCCTGCTAAAGTTTACCGAGAGTCTATCACGTCCATACTACCTCTGATATCACTCTCACCCAAACCTGTCATTTACATTCCGAAATGATGGGTCCACAAAGTCAGATGAAAATCCTCTTTATTATTCCCAAAAAAGAGCGGAAGTACATTGAAAAACAAGAGCAAAAGTACATCATGAAGGGGGAGCGGTCAAATCGTGAATCTGCTGTGCCAGTGCAGCCATCCTCGCATTCCTGGAGTCCAAAATGGTAGCTTAAGCTCGGTTCAACCTCGTCTCCTCATCATTCAAGCCGGATAAATCAGACAGAGAATGTGTAAGAGCGGCGTGCATGGCACTCGCATGTGCCAAGTTCTGTTGAGCCTCTTCTATCTGGCTCTGTAACACATGCACACCTGCGGCTGAAGCACGAGGCCACTCCTTCGCTAAAGCGAGCTCAGCCTCCAACTTGCGGACCCTCGCTTCATTTTTCTCATATTCAGCTTTACTCTTGGCCAACTGGGGAACAACACACTCTAAGAGGGTGTGCTCTTCACTCATCTCCTTTTGCCGTATCTCGAGGGACCTGCTCAGAGCTTCCATCTCTCCCAGCCTTGTAGTCAGCGAGTCGTATTCATCCTGGACCAGATCGTTAATACTGTCTTGGGATAGCTGCGAGTATTCGTTAATGGGTTGCTCCAAACCATTAACTACCTTCTCCAGGGCGTCATCTAACCCAGTATCGCCAAGGTCCCTGATCGTCTCTATCGAAAACCGAGAGGACTTCTTCAGACGCTCAAAGTTCATATTCTTCTTCAACACCATTGATATCAACGTTTTCAAAGTGTTATAGAAGATACTGGTATATTGCTCGGTCAGTGCAGCTAGACCCGAATACACGCTGGGAGTGGCTGTAATGTTATCGAACCTCGCTCCAGAGGCGACCGCAATCGACGTGGCCACAGTCCTCGTCTCAACAGGTGGTGCGACAAAAGAGGAAGCGCCAACACCAGACGAAGTAACCAGCATACTCGAAGGAGGCATTGTCGCAACGACAGGGTCATCCTCTTGAGGTATCGAAACCTCGTCGGCAAGCGAGCCGGCACCCGAAGATGCTTTCTCTTCAAAATCAGGCACCTCCTTATCAACGCCAGGACCTGACACGGAGCTGAAGGGCGCATATACATTGCCCTCCCCGAAGAGGTCGTCCCCAGAGAAGAAGACAAGAGGAAGTTAATGTCAACATGATGTTAATTTTCCTAAAGAAGAGGCACGAAAAGACGACAGTGATGCTAGGCAAGCTTTCATACCTGGAGAAGGGGGCCTGCTAACTGACGCTGGCAAACACTCTTCCAGGTCTTCGCCGAGATACACTTGAGGCTCATCAACTGGAATCTCGCTAGAAGCACTGACGGGACGGCAGGGGCCACTCCCAATGCTGATCCGGATAAAGGTATATGGAGTCTTATAACCAGCCTCGAAGGCGACTTCGTTCCACTACCTGAAGCAGTAGCAGCGATAGCAGCCTCCAGCTGAGATTCTCCGGTGCCACCGGCCGAAACGATAGAAGGTTCCTCTCTAAAAGGCAAGGAACCCCCAATCAAAGAATCATCCCCGATATAGGGAGAAGCAGGCTCACTTCCAGGAGCCTCAATGCCAGGAATCCGAAGAGGACGAGTAACCATCTTCTTCGTCCTCTTACGAGGGGAAGCCTCCTTCGGAGCGGGAGCCCTTCATTTCCCGGAGATTACCAAAGCCCCTGCAGGCGGAGGTATTTCACCCCTCGGTACCGATACGAGAGGCTCATCCGGAGTAGCGGACTCGTCACCCTCGTCAGAAGAAATCGAGGGGACTTCGACCCTTCCCCCAGGCTTGGAAGAGGGCACCCTAAAGCTTCCACCCATATCAAAATTGCGATGGAAGGTGTTCGTTGCCACATAGAACTGGGCATATGAATGCAGGATGCGCAGCTCCGTGGAGGGTATGACGACCGGCACAATAAAAATTGCCGCAGTACAGCCCATGATAAAATATCGCCATCCCCTCGCTCCATCAATGAGTCCACCTCTGGACCTGAAGCTGGTGACGGCGTTGCCTACATGCAACTGATCATACCCAAACTGCCTGGCAAACCGACTAGGAAGATAGGGTTCGAAGAAGCAGTGGTCTTCACTTCTGTACAGCAGGTAGGAAGGTCTAATGCAGACCAACCAATTGAAGGCTTCAGGAGAAAGAGTGGTCTTAACTCTACCTGAGTCCTCAAGCCTAATCCCCGATTGGTTGCGATGAACAGAAGGGACAGTGCAAAGGAGCTTCCAGCTGTGACCGCAATGCAGCACCCGCCGACAGTCTAAAACTGTCAGCACATTCCAAGAGGATTTCTTGTAATTCAGCAAGAAACTCCCCCCCCAACCTACTACAGGAACTGGAAGACATCACCCGGGGGTTATGGAGAATTAACCACCCCATCAAATACAGGTATGGTAATTCCACCCGGGGAAAGCTTTCACGCCGAGCTTCATCAGCGAGCAGCGTCTCAGTCATCGCCCTCAGGCCAGCTTGTATGCGGCACACCATGGCAGGGAGCAAGCCCAGTCTCGCCCCAAATACCAGACGCACTGCAGGCCACAAGATGTTACGGTGAATACGATCCGCAGATGCGATGTCGGGTACCACCAGTCGGCGCAGCCATATAGAGAGGAAGCCAGCCAGTTGAGCTTCCTTGGATAGAGCCCTGCGGCAATGCCTCAGATAGCTGTAGGCCTTAGTACCTGCAGGATATCTTCCTATCCCTTCGACGAGGATCTGATCCGGAGCCCTAGCATCCTCCATGAGATCGTCAACTTCCTGAGCAGTAAGCACGCTCAGAGAATTCACAGGCTCATCCTTGCCTTCCAAAATTTTCTCCGGCTGAGCAGCCCTAGCCCGGTGAAAAAAGAGGTAGGACGTCCATTTATGGTGTGAGCCAAATCTGATGGCTCAGCATAGAAGGCGGTGCAAGCAAGGTAGTGGCACATCAACTCCTGGTACACTTCCACTACCCGAGGGTCTGTATCCCCCAACTCTCGGTTCGTGGGAACATACTCTTCATACGGAGTATCCCCCATCGGCCTTCTCGAGATTTTTTCCATCTCATGGAGGGCCAATCCCAACTCCCCCAGCGGAGTGGTGTAAGTCCCGGTGAGCAGAATATATCGCTCCATCAGTGCCAGAAGCAGGGTAGGGTTAGGAGGTAATCCAATACTGGTGGCACTCATAGCTGCCAACAGACCAATGTTCTCCAACTCGATCTGAAAATACTCCAGGGCCCAATCAACTAAGCGAGCCCATCGAAGATTTGTTGGGGTCATCCACCCATTGCATCGAGGATTCACCTTGGGGTATACTCCTCCATGCCTGATGAAATCATTACAAAGGGTCGGCAATTGCACCGGCTGGAGCACCAAGCTGTCTTCACTCGGGACACTGCCCAGGTACAATCCCCTGAACGACGTTACATGACCGGAAGGGCGGCTGACAAATAGGCCAGATCCTTTCTGGTAGAAGATCTTTCCCGGCCTACCGTGAAGATCGGGAGTCAGCGTCCACGACATCTTCCTGGGATGTGTAGCGTGGAAGAATGCCGAGATGGGATAATCTCGCAGCATCTTGGGCAGACTCAAGACCAACTTCCCGGCAGAAAAAACCCAGAGTTCTTTCTTTGGCTTCGTCTGGGACTGCTTATCAATCATGTCCCCGAAGAGAAAGGCCGGCTTTATATACTGGTCCCCGTCTACATACGTCAAGGGCTCTCCATTAATCTTGTTCAGCAGCGTTCGCTCACCCTGAGCCGATATCAAGATTTCCCTTCCTTTGGGATATTGGGGCCCGGAGATAGGAAATACCACATGGGACAGATCCTCCAGATAGTTGGAGTGCAGCAGTCCAGCGGCAGAACCCATCACCTCGGCTAGCGGAGACTCACCCAAGTTAACTGCAAGGGTGCAAAAAAAACACGTCAGTTTTATACTAGGTGTTACAATATCACAGCACATGCCAAGAGGCAACGGTCTAAGCTCCACGTCAAGACTGTACAAACTTGATCGTTTACGTCGGAATTTTCATCCAGAAGCGTAAAATTCAAGTCGGTAGTATACTGTCTATGCTTTACGCCAGACTACCAAGGTTCGAGCTATTACGCCGGAATCTTCATCCACAAGCGTAAAAGTTTAAAGTTTTACAGTATACACCAAGTTTTTGGCAGTCAAAGTTTTTACGCTCAACTGTGAAAATCTGCAGTTTTTACGCTGACACATTAGAAATGTGGGCGTAAAAGATAAAACGTCTTCGTGCATCATCTTCCTCGAAGAGGCTATCAGCACAGAAGACGACCTAGCGCGGTCACGTTCAACGTGTGCGAAGGATTTTTTCAGTCGTTCTCATTCATCCCAAAAGCTCTACCTTTCAGACCGGGTGCACTACTCGTCGGCGGGATGCTCCGCTCAGAATGAGGTTCGTCCTGTCCAACCAGAGGCGCTCTCGCTTGAGCCGAAGGACGAGAAGAAGAATCAACCTTCTTTCCCTTAGAGGAGGAGGATTGTTTCGAGGCCATTACTGGAAGCTTTGAAGACTCAGAGAAGACTCGGAGAGGAACTCGAACTGTCGAAGGCTTTCTTTCGCAGAAGACGGATGAAAAGTTTTTCTCTCAGAAAACTTGGGATATATATAGAGTTCGGATGGACTCCTCGGACCCCGAACCAAATCTCCTAATTAATATTCGGTTATGATTGGGTCCTACATCAGCCTATTATTCAGAGAAGGCGGACGGTCAGCGAATTCAAAAAAAAATTTCGCGCAAAGCAGGTCAACGGTTCCTACGCTAAGGAGCTTTCTACGCTCGACAGCAACAGATCTACGGTTTTACACTCGCAAGCTATAAGTCTATGGTTTTACGCCCTGATGCCTTTGTGCTCAGTAGCTTTTATGCTCGAGAGGCTACAAACCTACGACTTCACGCTCAACAGATACTAAATCGATGATCTCAAGCTCGGTGGCGCTTAGTTTATGCTCGGAAGCAACAGATCCACGACTTCACGCTCAAAAAATTTTCTTTTCAGAAGCTACAAATCTACAGTTCTACGCTAAGGAGTTTTCTACGCTCGACATCTACGAATCTACGGCTTTACGTTCGACGGCTACAAGTCGGGTTTTACGCCCAGATGCCTTTGTGCTCAGTAGCTTTTATGCTCGAGAGGCTATAAACCTACGACTTCACGCTCAGGAACCACAAGTCTATGATTTCATGCTCGATGGTGTTTAGTTTATGCTCAGAGGCTACAGACTAATGATTTCATGCTCCACGACTTCCCGCACATCTGAAAGATACGCCGGCCAGATTACGCGTATATCTGAACGGTCCTCAAAGCGGTCAATTGCAAAAGAGTTCACACAGAAGATACTCGTTCTTGACCTCAAGATATCCCAAGTACCCGAAGCATACAGAGTTCTACATTAAAAAATTACTCTTCTTCATGGGTCGATTGGAAGTTCATCCAGACTCTAGTCTGAATATTTCATCTATCAAGATGGCAACTCAGTTTGATAGCCATTTCTCGACCCTGTTCCAAGGGATTTTTGAGAAATCATTCTTGAAGATGATGTCTGAACAAAGAAATTCTGTTTGTCAGAAGTAGCAGTTCAGAATTCTACGCGGTTCCTCACTCCTAAAATAGTAGGACAATTCGAACACTCGAATGCTAAAGCAGCTTTCTACGCTTCTCTAGTTATGCATAAAAGACAGGACAGGACCTAGCACTCTTCCTATCAGAGTCGGCGTAAAGAATCAGACGTGTCGAAGCTACACATATTTAAACTTCACAGCAAAAAAGTATGGCAAGATGATCATATGCACGGAAGAAAGACGATTTTATTAAAAAGAAAAATTATGATTACATATGAGGGAAATCTTCATCTTCATCGGAAGGCCACCTCCAGAATCTGTTCTGACAGATTCTCGCATTGGTGGAGATCTTCCTCTTCTTCGAAGACAGTTCATCGACTTCCACAGTCATGAACAAGAAGATGATCAGTGGCAGGAGGATACAAAATGGGCATAGACCCATCCTCCAACAAAAGAAAAGCAGAGTAAATCTGCTTTCCTACAGACCAATGCCACTCGAGCCGGGTCAGAGCTAGTTGCTGCTCTCATCCCCGGAGGTAACGGGAGAAGGCGCCACTTGCAAGCGCCATGGTGGAAAATGATTCTTCCTCTCTTCCGAAGAACCACCATACAAAGTTGCTGATTATCCCGAGCAAGGGAGGCTATGATATCCTTCCATGGTCCATCATTGCAGATGACACTTGCTCGAAGACGCCGTCTTTTTTGGCCCCTTACATGCTGGAAGAACATGGTCTTCTTCTTCCTCCGATCGACCAGACGGACTACGGCGATCATCCTGGTGTGGCGAAAGGAATGCAGGAAAAACAGGTTAAACTCCTCAGCCTTTTATAGGCGAGAGAGGTCACACCGGTCCCCAATAAATCTGCCATAAAGTCAGTATCGACCGTTTCAACGCTCCATTCAGAAACGTTTTGAGTTACGAGGATCGGTTCATGCTTCATTCAAAGCGTTCCAAATTTTGAGAAATTTGAAAGCTTTGAAGGGGGTCTTGTAGAAGCCTAAAAAATACGCTGGATAGCTCTACGCAACATGGAGATGCAGGGCAGCGTAAGCAGGGGACCCCAGGGCCATCAAGAGTGCAATGGAGCCTTTTCCGCTGAGCACAGCGTAAAATATGAAGGGACCATCTGTAGAAGCATGAAAAATGCGCTGGGAAACTCTACGCAGCATATTGATGCAGAGCAGCGTAAATAGAGGCCTTCAGAGCCATCAAACGTGCAACAGAGCTTTTTCCGCTAAAAACAGCATGAAGTATAAGCTCAAAGGACCATCCGCGTAAGTGCAGTACGTCCAGGCCACTTCAGCGTAAACAGGGTTCTTCATCGCCTCCATGGCGTAAAACTCATCCGCTCTCAAAGCAGCGTTAAAGCGTACGAGGAACGCTTCGTCTTCCCCGAAATGAATCTGTCAAGTCACGCAGTGAACCTGACCTCTGACTCCTGACAAAAAGTGCTGCACGGCTACCCAGACGACGGCTGGAAACGATGGCAGACCACTCGGGAAGCGCCCCACAGTATGATGGCGGATCTCTGCATTTAATGCAGAGGATTTGGTTAAAATATTACCGAACCATCGTTTACTGACGTCCCCTCAGCATAGACTGATCTTTCGCGTACAATGGGATACGCTGCCTTATTTTATACAGGCAAACATGAGCTATTTTATGCTCCGCAGTAGACAAACCGCCTGCCACGTCAAAAGCTGCACTTCGTACGGGGCTCGAGGTACGTCTCTACGTCTAAATCGAACATAGCGGTGATAGTTTCTCTCGAGGCACGTCTCTACGACGGATGCACAGAAGGGCTGCAGACCTTCAAAATATGCCTCCGCATTTAATGCACAGGATGGTGGCAAATCTCTGCAAGAGATTTGATTATATCTTCAAAAGCCGTAATTTCGGCTAAAGACGTCCACATCAGCACTCTGGCACGATACGCAGCGGCTTCTACGCCCGTTCAGGATCTGTGCTCACTCGGCCTCTACGACCATTCGGCTTCAACGCCCACTCGGCCTCTACGACCATTCGGCTTCAACGCCCACTCGGTCTCTACGACCATTCGGCTTCAACGCCCACTCGGCTTCTACGCCTACTCAGCTTCTATGCCTACTTGGCTTCTACGCCAGGGTGACAGTCATTTGGCTTCTATGCCAACCTCATCTATACGAGGGATACCTACCTACGTGGCTTCTACGCCGTGATCTTCGCAGCAGATATACGCGTTTTGTCCCCTTAGTTGGACACGCGTCACATGCTCACTCAAAAGGTTATCTATACGCAGGCATTGGTTATTTTAACCGTTGTGTAAAAGGGTGTTGTATTTCCACTCCTCGGTTTCTACACCGACGGAGTGGTCACTGTCACCAAAACTCTATAAATAGAGACCCCTTTCAATGGAAAAAAAGGTCGAAAAATTGGTCAAGAAAACCAATACCAGATCAAACGGTCGAAACTTCCAAGAAAGATCGAACCAGAGGTCAAGAGAGAGAGAGAGAGAGAGAGAGTCCGGAGCTTAGGCAAAGTGTAGGGATCGACGACTTTGGCATCGTGCATCCACCCTCTTCTTCAACCTTCGAAGCTGCTACCTGTCTTCCACGACACTTCTTCAACATCGTGTGGTCCAAGGGCTAAAGTGATCGACTGCAGATCAGACACCTATAGCAATTTATACCCAGATTAAATAAATTGTATTCTCACATCCTCGTATAGGATTAAATTGTACAAGTTTGTTTGTAAACCAAAGGGCACGGGTTTCATATAAACCCCGTCTTGAAATACACTTTCATTCTTTCGTTTAATACCACAAACAAGATGGCGACTCTGCTGGGGACATCTTTCTCTTCTGATGAGGAAGTAATTGCTCAACACGATGCGGTATTTGTAGGAACCGTGAAGAAGACACTGGTCGTCCATTTCGACCAGTCTGCCTATGAAGACATGCTTCGAACCGGGGGTAGCTCTCACCCTCTCTCCGTCCAAGACAACAGGAGGCTGCGCAAGGTGTGGATGCCTAAGACGTCCTCCACCATTCCTGTGGACTCTCCGATCTCTCCGACCAATGAGGTTGTAGCATCGCTCCCTCCGTGCCCCACACGTAAAATTCAGTCTCCTGCTATGCGCGGTACAGACGAAACTTTGGGCAAAGCCTTAGCGCTAACCCAGAAGTATCCACTACGCTCTACGCGTAGAAATCAGTCTCCCGCTACGTACGGTACAGACGAAACTTCGGGCAAAGCCTCAGCGCTAACCCAGAAGCATCCACTACGCTCTACGCGTAGAAATTAGTCTCCCGCTCTGCGCGGTACAGACAAAACTTCTGATGGTGCCTCAACGCCAAATCGGAAGTACAAATTACGCTCCGCGTGCGAGACAACATCTGACCTCTACGGTGAACCAGATGAGCGCTGTGATCTCCGCAAGGGAAAGCAAGCGGCAGGGTACTCAACTTCTCGGCCTTTACGCCAGTAAAGGAACAATCTGCCTACCCTCCGGATTACGTGAGAAGCCTATGGCGGACTGAGGACCTCTTCAGCTTTACGCCAGTCTGAGCAAATCTCCAAGTTACGCCAGGCAAAGTCCATCGGCGTAAAACAAGCTCAGGTTGCGGGAAGACACCCTCCCAGGGTGTTATCCACCACCCGGATGGCCAATCTGTTGTATACAGGTGGCACAAGGAAGACCTTCCGCATGACCACTAATGGGAACAGAAGAAACAAGCCTTCGTCTTCTTCTTCTGCAACTCCTCCTGACCTGCACAAATATCTAATCCAGAAGCGTAAAGAGAGGGGACCTTCCAACATGTCTATTACGCCTCCTAGCGAGCACTGTTGTAATAGTCATAAGGTTGTGATTAATTGCTGTTGTTCCAAAGCAAAACGATCGGTTTTCGACCGGTTAAGCTACTCTCTGTCTTTCCAGGAAGAGGAACCCGCGCATGCATCTGTGAACATGGCTTCACACATACCTAGAGGAGGGTCGAGCTCAAGACGTCATCCCTCCAGGCCTCCAAGTCGAAGGAGGTTCAGTGAGCTCCTCAGGAACGCTGAAGCCGAGGTGTTCCAAAACACTCGCGCAAGGTCACGACAACCAGCTTCGTCCTCTTCTGATTCCGACGCTGGGGGTCGCCAAGCCCCCGAATCAAAGGCTGAAAGTGTAGAGTCGACTTCTACAGTGACCTATACTAATCCTTCAATGACACCCAGGGAGATGGGAGTTTATGCCGTTGAAGATGAACGCGAGGAAGCTTCGCCGTCAGGGAACGCGGAATAACGCATCACTATACTGGAGACATCTCTGAAACAAATGCAATCCATGATGTAGAACATGCACCAGATGATGCTAACTCAGCACGCAACTGCCATGGCTCAAGCATCGGTCCCGCCAACTCAGATACGTGTGGGGATGGACTTACCACCATCCAACCCGAGCCAAGAGCCTGCTCTAGATCAAGAGTCAGCAGTTCCTCCGCTGCCTCACTCGAAGAATATGTTACCTCCCGTTGGAGTCACGATACAACCAACTCCGCACCACTCCGTAGCCCCGCTTTCGACTGAAAATCCGATACAGGCAGTACGGGAGTTGAAAGCCCAGTTCGACGCCTTGAAGCACAAAGATCAGCTCAAGAAACTGGGAATCACCCAGCCTTACCCAGCTATCTGGGAGGAGATCCCTTTCCCTCCGAGGTACAAACCTCAGACTATGGCTCTGTTCGAGGGAAAAACATTACCAAGTCAGTACATAAACTATTTCAGTATGATGATGGTGTTGCTACAAGGGAACGATGCCCTCCTTACTCGGGTGTTCAAAGGCTGTCTCTCAGGAGTAGCCTATCAGTGGTACCGTAGCTTGGCGGACAACTGCATTACTTCCTTCGAGGACTTCAGAGCTTTATTCTTCACACGATTCTATGAGGGAGGAATGGACATGTCCATGTCCTCTCTCATCGAAGTCAAGCAGAAGGAAAATGAGGACATTCGCATCTTCATCGAACGTTTTTGTCAGGCCACCTTACAGATGCCTCTAGGAGTTCCAGACTCTGCATTGGTAGACATTTGCAGGAAGAACCTCCTTCCCGTGGTCTCGGTGTTCACAGGACCATATCAGTTCCATGATTGGCCCTCGTTCATCATCTCGGCAGTAGCCGCCAAAGACAACAGTCGCAAGGCGCGCGACAATGGCATCATGATCTCCGCCTCTGACAGAGGCAAGAGGTCATCTCCTAGCAGTGACCATCCTCGTGGTCCCAAAGGGAAAGAAGCCCTGGCAATCAATACGTCCAGACCAAAGATTGTGACAACCACACAAACGAGACCCGGGACTTCCAGGCCCATCGAAGTCTACTCTTTCGACGACGACGATATCCCAAGTATATTCCAGTGTCTCGTCAAAAGTGGTAAAATCACCCTTCCAGAGCTGAGGCGGCCCTAGGAAGTCGGCAGTACTAACGACCCCAAATACTGCGTCTTCCACAGATACGTATACCACCCGACAAAGGCGTGTTACATACTGAAAAGGAAGATCCAGGAGTTAATCGATGCTAAGGCCATCACTCTGCACAACACCGAGAAGACGGTCACGGCCAACATGATCTCTCTGCAGTTTGGCAATCTGCCTCCCCAAGAGGTCCCGGATGGTGTTGCACCTATCTCCCGGATAACGATGAACATTATTAATCTCCCTCCAACTAGGGGTCAAAATCATGACCTGGTACCCCTAACTACCCGGCAAGGCGAGATTATGTGGGTTCATCCAGATTTGGTGTCAGAGCTCGAGGAGGAGACTAAGGCTACTAAGGCTACATCCAAAAAGAGCTCCAAATGCAGACCATGTCACATGGTCGCAACTTCTTTGGCATCAGACGAAGACGAGGTATTTGCTGCGACCCGTTCAGGGAAGGCCTACCTCAACGACTACGGAGCAAGTCAGGAAGGTGCACCGGCAGACGCTCCAGCTGCCAAACCTTCAGAAGAAGGTCCCGTTGTACCAGATGTCGGTCCTTCGAAACCAACTCCGGCGGAGAAGGGGAAGCAAAAAGAAGTGCGCTTTGATAAACCTGTGAAAAACATTCCAAATAAAGGTTTAGAGAAGCCATACAACTTTGACATCCTGGCCCAAGTAGCTAATACGCCAGCCAGGTTGTCCATCTTCAAGCTACTCAGGCTCTCCCAAGATACTCGTCTAGCCCTGAGTGAAGCACTGATGCAGGCGGAGGCATACTTGACCCAGCTCAAGTCCCCCAACGAAGAACCAGTAGCGTATCCTCAATGCCACAGTGTGATGGAGGTGGTCCCAAATATCACTTTCACTCAAGACGACATGCTGTTAAAACATAACAGACATGACAGGCCCCTCTATTACACCGGGTACGTCGGTTCCACGGAGGTCGACCGGATTTACATAGATCCGGGATCGTCGATCAGCATCATCCCTCACAGTCTGCTCAGGCCACTGAGAATTCCTACCAGCGAATTTGCTTACACCACCACTACAATCGTGGGTTTCAACGCCGGAAGGAGTAAGCCGTTGGAGAAAATTTGCCTGAGGATCCAGATCGGCAACCTTAGATCGGTGGCCACATGTTACGTCATCGATTCAGAGGTATCCTACAACATTTTGCTGGGAAGACCGTGGATCCACGACCACAACATCATTCCTTCAACCCTACATCAATGCCTTAAATATGTAGATGCGCAAGGAACAGTACAAACGGAGGTGGCTGACCTAAACCCGTTTAAAGGAATAGAATCCTACTATTCCGATGCCGTGTTGTACTCCCAACACCACACGGAAAAGGTGTCAGGCGAGGCAGAGAAGGAATCCTACCGGGAGCCAGAAGAACCCTCTGCCACACTACCGCTGTCAATCTGAGTGAAAGGAAGAACCACTCGTCCAAAAGCCATGGAGCCTATGGCTATCCACCTGAACAAGACTAGGTCAGGAAAAGGGAGTGATCCTCTAGTGATCACTTTGAACCAGAAGCCTCCACCCTTGGTCATCAACCTTCGGCGCAACAGGCAGTCGACTGATGTAAATGCAACCAGGAACGGAGTTCCAGATGATAATAAACATCCTCTTTTCCAGTACATTGACGCTCAAATTCCAAATCAGGAATCCACTCCCCGTGATGAGGTAGAACCCATAGCACAAAAATTCTTGGAAGCTATAAACTCCTACCGTCCGTATGTCTGGGAAGTAGCGTCATCATCCAACGTCATCACAATGTATGGACCACATGAGGATTCTATCTTCATTGTCCTGCCTACCAACAGCAGTCAGTGTTCAATAGTCTTCGGCCGCATGCGCAATCAACCGACCATCCAGGAAGATGCTTTCGATGACGATGCTGGAAAAATGCAAGTTCACCGATACAGCCCGCAAGCGCTAAAGATCATGCAAAACATGGGCTACGATTTGAACCAGAAGCCAGTCCTCAACTACGGAAGAGGCAGACGAGCGCCACTGCGCGGCAACCCCCACTATCAGCAAACTCATTTTGGGTTAGGGTATGCCACCTCCTCTAAGTCGGACAAGGATATCCCTTCCTTTTCTCAAAATAGCTCATCACCCTCCGACTCACCTGATGCTCTCGAACAAACACTATCAGTAAATATGGTGGTGACAGATCCCTCAAAAGCAGATGAACAGGATTCTGAGCCGTTTGAGAATGACTCTTGGTCTCAACAAATGGATACGCAGTAGGAATTCCGCTTTGAGCAAAGAGAACCTCCCACCAAAGACGAAGTTATCCAAATTGATGTTGGGGGCGAACTTTCGCCAAAGCCGATATTTATCAGCAACAATCTTCCCCCAGCTGAAAGGGAAGAAGTTATACAGCTGATAAAGGAATATATCGACGTCTTTGCGTGGGATTATAAGGACATGCCAGGCCTTGACCCAAAGGTAGCTACTCATAAACTCAATATATTGACCAATTCGAAGCCGGTGAAGCAGCACCAACGCCGGTTCCGCCCGGATATGATGGACGCCATCGAAGCTGAAGTCAAGAAGTTGATAGCCTGCGGTTTCATCCAGGAAGAACAACATCCCGACTGGGTCGCCAACGTTGTCCCAGTCATGAAGAAAAATAGGAAGGTACGTATCTGCATCGATTACCGAGATCTGAATGCGGCCTTCCCCAAGGATGAATTCCCTCTTCCCATCACGGACATCATGATCGACAACACCTGCGGCTTTGAACGCATGTCTTTCATGGACGGGTTCTCAGGATACAATCAGATCAAGATGCATCCTGAAGACGAGAAGCGCACTGCCTTCCGGACACCACTGGGGGTATATTGATATACGGTCATGCCCTTCGGATTGAAGAACGCCGGGGCTACATACCAACGGGCTATGAGTAACATATTCCATGAGCATTTACGCAAAACAGTGGAATGTTACGTGGACGACATAGCCGTCAAGAGCCGTCGCAAAGATGATCACATTCAAGACTTGAGGACGGTATTCGAGTTAATGCGCCAACATCAACTCAAGATGAACCCTACGAAGTCCTTTCTGGGTGTATCTAGTGGCAAATGCCTGGGATTTGTCATTACCGCCAAAGGCATCCAAGTGGACCCTGACAAAGTTCGGGCAATCGTAGAAATGCGACCGCCCCATAATCTTAGGGAACTCAGGGGGTTTCAAGGACGTCTGGCTTATATCCGGCGATTCATATCCAACCTCTCGGGGAGGTGTCAGCCCTTTTCTCATCTCATGAAGAAAGGTATATCCTTCGTATGGGACGAAACCTGTCAGCAAGCGTTCGGATATATCAAGCGCTACCTCACCAGTCCGCCAGTTCTGGTGCCTTCCGTCATGGGAAGACCATTCTTGTTGTACGTTCGAGCGATGGATCATTCGCTAGGAGCTCTTCTCGCACAGAAGAACGATATGGGTCATGAACAGGCTATCTACTACCTCAGCGGGATGATGGTCGGAGCCGAACACCGGTACAACCCAGTGGAGAAAGAATGCTTGGCTCTGATGTTCGCTATCCAGAAGACGCGGCACTATGTCACCGGCCAGACTATTCATATCATCTCCAGGATCAACCCTCTCCGAGTACTGATGAGCAAGCCAAGTGCTCTTAATTCCTGACTCGCGACTTGGGCGATGCTGTTAACACCATATGACATGGTATACGTCCCGCATAAGTCCATCAAAGGCCAAGCGCTGGCCGACTTCCTAGCTTCTCATCCGATCCCGGGGACCTCCAAATTATACGAGGACATCCCTGACGAAGTTGCAGAATGTAATTCCGCAATGAAAAGTGACGCATGGCAACTGTTCTTCGACGGCGCCTCCAGGACTGGTCCCAAGGGAAACGTGGTTTCAGGAGTAGGAGTCGTCCTGGTCACTCCTGATAAGCTCGTCATCTACCGAGCATATTCTCTTAGCGAGCCCTGCTCCAACAATGTGGCAGATTACAACGCTCTACTAATTGGGCTCCAAGTCGCTAAGGAGCTGGGGGTCGAGTCCCTGGAAGCTTTCGGTGTTTCTCTGCTTATCGTCAATCAAGTTAGGGGAATATATAAAGTCCGGAATCCAGACCTCATCCCCTATCACCAAGCAACGGTCGAGATAGCCATGACATTCAAGGGGTTCTTCCTAGAGCATGTACCTCGATCTCAAAATCTGGAAGCTGATGCCCTAGCCAGTCTAGCTGCAGATTTAGCTACTCCTATAAGAAGGCAGGATTCGGTAATCCTTCTTAACAGAGATTTATTCTGTGTGAAGAACAACTGTCACATAGAACGCAGCTACGCTGTAAACACCGATCCTCCTACGAGAGATTGGAAAAGTCCCTTCATAGATTTCGTGGCATACGAAATCTTGTCGGAGGACCCCAAAGAAGCAGTATCCGTCAAAAGACGATCATTACGCTTCTACTTTGATGCATCTTCACAATGCCTATATCGCCGGACCTACGACGGACTGCTATTGAGATGTCTCTCTAATGACGAAGCACAGCAGATTATCCGTGAAGCTCACGACGGCGTATGCGGAGCGCATCAACCCGGTCCTAAGCTACAGGATCGCATCAGGAGAATGGGCTATTACTGGCCTACTATGATCGCAGATGCAATACGGTATGCAAGACAATGCAGAGCCTGTCAGGTTCATGCAGACTTCATACATCAACCGTCTGAACATCTACATCCTACGGTCGCATCCTGGCCTTTCGAAGCATGGGGTATGGATATCATCGGTCCTATTTACCCGTCTTCTTCCAGGGGTCACCGGTTCATACTGGCCATCACGGATTACTTCTCCAAATGGGCAGAGGCGATCCCTCTTGCTGAGGTAAAGTCGTCTAATGTGATCAGCTTCATCAAGCATCACGTCATTTATCGCTTTAGGATTCCCCGAAGGATAATCCATGACAATGGGCCTCAGTTCATCAGCCAAGCATTTCATCGATTTTGCGATAAAAATTGGATACACAATATTGCCTCTACGGCATATTATCCAGCTGCTAATGGTTTGGCGGAAGCTTTCAATAAAACCATTATCAAACTCTTGAAGAAGTTCGTCTCTTCAAACAAGAGAGATTGTAATGAGAAGCTTGGCGAATGTCTCTGGGCATACCGTACAATGGTACGAACACCGACAGGTTGTACCCTATTCTCGCTAGTCTACGGGAGCGAAGCAGTTCTCCCCATTGAAATCCAGATCCCGTCACTCAGGATAGCCATGACTAATAAGCTGACTCGAGAAAAGAATGACCTGTTAAGGCTTCAAGAGCTAGAAGGATTAGACGAGAAATGCCTCCAAGCTCAACAGCGCATCGGGCTCTACCAAGCACGCATTTCCAGAGCTTTCAATCATAAAGTAAAGGAAAGGGTGTTCAAAGTCGGCGAGCTAGTTTTAGCCGTAAGAAGGCCGATGATTCTTACTCACAGAAGTAAAGGCAAATTCCAGCCCAAGTGGGAAGGCCCTTATGTGATCGAGACAACGTTCTCAAACGGCGAATACAGGTTAGCCCAGCCTAATAGAGACCTGTTAATGGCTCCTATCAACGGTAAATTCCTGAAAAGGTACTATGCTTAATCTCCCCTGCTCGAGTGGAATATAACGAGAATCTCAATTCTGACAAAAACTACTCCCAAAACGAAACTAGTTGGGTCATATCCTATCATGTCCGTATGACCTCTGAATAGATATATCCTGCTAAAAAGTTTATCGAGAGTCTATCATGTCCATACTACCTCTGATATCACTCTCGCCTAAAACTGTTATTTATATTCCGAAATGATGGGTCCACAAAAGTCAAAAAAGAGTCACTTTAATTTATTCCCAAAAGATAGCAGAATTACATCTGGGGAAGCAAAAAGAGAAAGGATACATCATGATGGGGGAGCGGTCAGATCGCGAATCAGCCGCTCCAATGCAGCTATCCTCTCATTCCTGGAAACCAAGGCATCGGCGCGAGCCCGCTCCAACCGTACCTCGGGATTGTTCATAAAGGACAGCTCAGCCCTTGCCCGAAGAGAGCCCGCATGGGCAGCTTCTACACGCTCCAAATCCCGTCGTACTGCGCTAAGTCGACCAGTCACTACATCTAGACCTGCCAACGATTGAGAAGCCCACTCCTCTGCCAGAGCGAGTTTTTCCTTCAGCTTGCAGGCCCTCGCGACGTTCCCTTCATGCTCGGATTGGCACTTCGTCTGAAGAGCGAGAGCCTCCTCCACGACAGCTTTTCTTTTATCCATCTCCAGCTTATGTGTTTTGATGGAGTGGTCTAGGGTTTCCAGCTGTGTAGTGAGCCGCGCAGTTATGAGGTCATATCTGACCTGAACCTCAGTATCAAAGCTGCCCCGAGTCAGCTACAAGTATTCGTTAATAGGTTGCTCTAAACAATTAACCACCGCCTCCAGGGCGTCAGCTACCCCAGGATCTCCGAACTCCCTGACAGCCCCGAGCGAAAACTGAGAAGTCTTCTTCAAGCGCTCGAAGTCTAGATTCTTCGCCAACACCATTGATATCATCATTTTCAAATTGGTGTAAAAGAGGCTGGTATGTCACTACCACATTACGAAAACAGGGGTATTTTCGACTTTTTACAATATTTAATATTATGGTAGTTACAATTAATTAGTTGCATGATAATTATTTGTTTTGAATAAATATGTGTGATGTGTAATTAAGAATATAGTATTAGATGCAGTGTTCATTTATTTTTGCCAGCAGACTAGACCTAGAAGCCCAGTAGATGACCACATGTCCGAATTATAGAATTCTGGATTTTATTATTTTATCTAGAATTTATTTATTGGAGGTGTAATTAATTACTGTATTTTATTTAATATTTGCGCATTGCCTTTGCTTCGATATTTGAAGCGCTACCCTGACTTTTGTCTTCCAACAAATTTCACCATCTTGCCCTAGACATGCCCGCCTTCCATTCTGCTATTTTTGCAACTCATAATTATGCTCTTTGTGCATTATTTCTGGCCGCACAAAAATCGTCGCGGACGTTTATTTTTAAATTCCTCTTTTGTATCGTTGTGCGTTCCAATCAAAAATTGGAGGCAATCTTGACCTATTTTTCGTGCGGCCCAAATTAGGATAATATTCTGTTCTGAGTCTTCTTCAATATTGGTATTGATGACCTGACCTGATTTTGGCTCCATGTACTCATAATTAATTGTTGAACACAACTTGCATTTATTTCTATTTAAATTGAGGATACCATTTTATCTGATTCTAAAATCCCAATTTAATTCCAGTGCCCTGCTAATTGAGCCCGTACCAGTCTTACAGTGCCCCTGACCCTACAAAACATCGGACCCCGAATCGCCCGCCAAATTTTTGTCATTTCATGTGTTTGTGCAATTTCCCAAATTTTAGGGGGCTAAATTGCAAATTTTGCATTTTGTGTCAACAACCAAATTGTTTAAACAATGAGGGAACCTAATATTTTAATTAAATCTCTCACCCTCATCCTCCATGAATTATTTTTCCTTCATGTTTAATCTGGACCCCTCATTCTAGAGGGTCAATCACAACCCTTCATTCAACAACCCTCTTCCCTATATAATGTTATGTCTACATCAACCCTAATCCCAAGAAACCTAGGTAGCCTCATCTCACAAGCCTCCTCCCTCTCTCCTACGTATGAAGTTTTTCTTCTCCTTCTTCCTTTCTTCTTCTCTTTTCTTTTCTTCTTCTCTTTCCTTCCTCCTTCTTCTTCTTCTTTATTTTAGTTTTTGAATTCATTTAAATTCAAATTGTAAGAGGGGGGAAAACCATCTCCACCCCTCTGCTGCTGCTGCCCGCACCGACTCCGGCGGCCGTCAGTCCGACGCCGGCGCTCCCCTGCTTCTCCACCCCTCACGAGTCCCCTCCGACTGCACCCAGGCCGACTCCCCCGGCCGCTGCCCTCCACTCCGGCCATCAGTCCGGCGGCCTGCTCCATCTCCTCCTTCATTCACTCCGGCCATCTTCCATCTCCACCCCGACTGCACATCCCTCCGGCCTATCCCGACCACCCACTTTCCAGGCAACCCCGGCGGCCTTCTTCTCCGGCCGACCCGCCGGAGGAGCTCTCCTCCATTCTCCCCTCTCGCTGACATCTCCACCACCACCATCTTCATACACCACCACCCCCAACAGAGATCCGGCGAGCGGCCAACCGAGCCCCCTACTCCCTGTGATCCCCTCCGGCCGCTGCTGTTCGGCTGCTGCCGCCGAGTATCGCCACCCCGCTGGCCTACAACCCGACGGCCCCACTGCACCTCCCCTTCACTCCCTGTTCAGCCGGTCAACCTCCGACGGCGCTGCCACTCCGGCTGCTCCTCCCATTTCCTCACCCTGCTGTAGGCAATTCTCTTCTCTCCCCTTCCTTCTTCTTTTATATATATATATATATATATATATATATATATATATATGTATATATATACCTATGTATATACATGAGTTTATATATATATTATGTATATGTATTTGTAGGTATTTTATTAATGTATATGTATGGTTAATTTATGTATAGGTATATATGATTAATATAAGTGCATGTATTTAATTTATTTTGGTATATATATATATGTATGTTTATATTTATATACATACGTATATACGTATATGTATATAGATATTATTATCTAATTAATGTTATAAATACATAAATATGTATAGCATTTATTAATTAATATTTAAACACCTAATGTATAGTATATAAGGTATGTATATGTATATATATTTAAAATAATTTATATATATATTTTTGGTATATACTTAGTATGTAATTGTTACATATATATATTGGAATATATGTATACAACAATTTAGTATAAATATTTCTTAGTATATATATGTTAATGTATATATAATTAATGTGTATTTAAAATATGTAAATGTATATTATTTATTTATTAGTAATTAATTGTATAATTATAGTATGTATAATAGATTGAGTAAGTATGTATTTAAATTAATGCACATGTATATATATGTATATTAGTATATATTTTGGGTATGTGGATATTACTATACATGTATATAGTATAATTATTTTGGTGTAAAAATATATATGTGTATATATATTTTGTATGGGTATATATTTAATAAAAACCGTATTTTGGTATCAATGTATATATGTAGAGTTATATTGTCGTATTGATATATATATTTTTGTATAAACCCTTAGCATACTTTTAATATATATATACATATAATTTGTATATGTATTTAATTTGATATATATATTGTAAGTACATATGTTAATTTAAGATATGTATATTTATTTATGTATATCCTACTAGATGACCCTAGTTGACTAGTGCCCTGCCTGGCATGGCCCTGAGGCCAGTGTTTATAGACTGTGTGTTAGCGTAGCTTCTGATGCAAATGTTATATTGTGTTATGTCTATAGGACTGTTGGCTCACCCAGGGGATACTCTGGAACAGGACATCCATAATTACCAGCTAAGGACCCAAGGCAAGTACATTCTCTGATAATTTCCAATTCTTGATAATTTCTATAAGTTCAATGATCTTGAAATGTTATAACTGAATCTTTGACACTGTGCTACACGGACTAGTATATAGCTTGGATCTGCAGTCATGAGATGTTACCTTGATTATCGTATTGACATTGTACACGACATGTATATTAGACCTCGTACATGATAGACTTGACTTGCTCGTGTATCGTGACGTGTCATGGTTGGATCCACAGTACTAGTTGGGGGCGGGGAAGTAGATAGTAAGAAATGTGATCATAACCTCTTATTGTAGTATAGAAAATTGTAAGTGTTAATTATGCTCTCCACCCATGATTAGCCAGGCCCTGTAGCTACCGTACATGTTCCCAAGCCGATCACATTTCGAAACTACTATTTCAAACACTTAGAATAGATTACAGTTCCCTATTTTAAATCATATACTACATCACCCGTATATGATACTGTTCTTTGTTTCTTTTCATTTTCATACATGCACTGACTGTATCATATTGCCTATTGCCTGTCTCTTTATATTACCTGTCTCTCTTAAATTGCCGTTGCATTTATTTCACTGTCTTCTCAGTAGCTAGCATGACATGTTTTATTGTATTATAGACATTATCAATTAATGGAACTGTTATTTGAGAGTGTTGCTTTGCTCCTTCCTGACTGGAAATATTTTTCCAGACTATGCCTTAGATGAGCGGTATCCGACACTTGTGACCATATGGTGAGTAGCTGCAGACTTGGTAGTAGTTGTGATTCTGGAAGGTCTAGCCGGAATTATTATTTATTGTTAGTTCTTTAAGTAGACTATTTGGTACCGGATTTGTCTCCGGCATTTTGATGATTTTTGGATATTGTTGAGTTAGAATATTACTTGTTGACTTGTGTGGTGTTTAATTTTAAATTTCTGTTCAAATCTTATCGTGCTAAATTCCTGTGATTAAGTATGTGTTCATCTTATTTGTGTCATCCGTGCCTCCTAATGGAGATTGGATGCTTGCGTGACATTAGTTAGATAGTATCCAGACCTTGACAGCGTTCTACCGCCGACACTGCGGCGTAGGCTGGACGTACCCACGCACTCGTGCCCCTAAACCGGGTGCGGGTCGTGACACATTTTTAGTGGTGGCCCATGCAGGTCAGACTTCGCAATTAGAGCGATGTCGTGGTAGTGCGACAACTTAGTTGTACTACTGCGTGCCTGCGATAGAATCTAGGACATAGGATACTAGGACGAGAGCAAATACTCAATCACAATTCCTTGAGAGATTCCTGGGATGACCCCTGAGAATCTTGTTAAAACTTCTAATTTACAATCATTCCCTTGTTCCGTCCATTCTCATTGTTGATATTGACTTGATTATTGTTGATTAGGTATTAAATTAGGATTTTGGTTTCCTAGTAGGGTTGGATTTCATATCAAGATAAATTGCAGACTGATTTATAGTATTATTTGATGATGGCCGTCAATGAGGACAGTGAAAAGTGATTAACATCAGAGCTATTGGACTACAGAAGGTGGATTTAAAAAATTTTAATTGAAGATTGAAAATGAATTTCAAATTTTTGAATTCTGAGAAGATTGAGATTGTTATAAAAAAATTTATTTTGAAGATTTCAATGAATTGTAAAAAATTTTTGAAATTGAGGAGTTGAAATATTGTTATTAAAATTTTATTTTGAGGAATTCAGATTCAATTTGATGAACCTAGACAAGCTGTAAGGATTTTTGGAATTGATAAAAATTTTCATTTCAGTATTTAAATAATTAACCTTGAGGAAAGTGTATGCATTATACTTTAAAAGTTTATTCGAGGAGTTATTTGAGGAATTTTAATTAAGGATAAGATTTTATAGTGGGAGAAATATATTAGTATATAAGTAGATAAGATGCATGTGTAAGAATTTGTTGGCTTGAGCATGATTGAGATCTCACTGTCAACTGACTTGGGTGTCCATCTAAGATTGTATTAGAAAGAGCAGTACTTAGAATAGTGTGTTGCAATTGTTATGCACTTGAGTGATAAGAATAACTAGTATCAACGATTTTAGTAGGTAAGGAAGCTAGCAGTGAGTGTGCTTGTGATAGAACTGTGGTACCTAGGGGATAGAGGTATCAGACCTTGGATGCATCTTTGACCGGTGCAATCACAATTAGGGTTTATTCCCAATCTTTTATCTTGAATGTTGCTCTTTAGAACTGTGCTGTCCTTCCTTGATGATATCGCATTTTTGCCAAAATTGATTCTTTGGGATCTGTCTTCAGGATGTCGCCGCAGACACGGTCTATGAGAGCGGGAACATCAGCTTTAGAGGGGTCTCCCACCTCTCCACCTGATGGACAGACATCCGTAGTTCCTCCTACATCTCCGATGCACGTAGGTGATCCTCCTCCTCCACCTGTTAAGAGGATAGCCGCAGCTGTGACGGACAACCTTCCTCCTCCACCGACTCCGCTTCCCGGAGGTTTGCCCATTGACGGAACGCAGATGTTTACGTTGATCCAAGGCATGGTAGATGCCCAGAGAGTGACGGCAGACGCTCAGCGAGTTCAAGCTGAGGCTCAGAGGGTACAAGCAGAAGCGTACCAGGCACAAACTGAGCTGATAAAAGAAAACATGGAGAATGCTCATCAAGTGACTCTCCAAGCTTTGGAGAGAGTAGCACAGTACCAGCAGTTTCCTGGCCAGCAGCAGAGATCAGGCACTATAGTGGATTTCAAGAGGATGATGCCTCGAGAGTTCAAAGGCACCGAAGGGATACTCTACGCTGACGACTGGCTAGAGGATATAGAGAGAAGCCTGCGATTGACCCAGATTCCGGAGAACTTGCAGATAGAAGCCGCTGGCAGTCAGATGTTCGATATCGCACTCACGTGGTATCGCACGGAGCCGAGAATTACTGCGCAAGGACTTACTTGGGAGACCTTCAAGGAGCTCTTCAAGGAGAAGTTCTTTCCCGACGTGGCATTGCGAACCTTGGAAAGTCAGTTTCATGACTTAGTTCAAGGAAACATGTCGGTCGACGAGTACGCTGCAGAATTCTGTAGATTGAGCCATTTTGCATCGTCCATGATTCGAGACCCAGGAGATCGAGCCCGGAAATTCAGAAAGGGACTGACGAGAGAAATTAGGTCGCGCACTTCTGGTCGTCGTACCGCTACCTTTGAGGCCATCTTGATGGATGCCCAGATTGCAGAAGAGGATCTGGATCTCAGGTCTAAGAGGAGTCACAATACTTTTGGAGATACGAATGATAGCGCAGGACCGGCCAAGCATCCCCGTATTCAGCATCAACAGCAGTACCAAGTACCATTTCATATTCAGCAACAACCATGGACATTTCAGCATCCACCGCAGTACCTAGCACCAGTTCCTATCCAGCGACAACCCTGGGCATTTCAGTATCAACAGCAGTACCCGGCACCAGTTCCTGTACAGCAGGATCAACGAACTTGTCACTTCTGTAAGAAGCCAGGTCACCTTTGGGAGAGCTGTAGAACGAGGCTGGGACTTTGTTTGTACTGTGGCGCTGCAGGACATCGAGTAAGGGATTGTCTTCGAGTTCCTTATCTTCCCGGCCCACGCGCAGCTTCAGATTATAGAGATCCAGTTAGGCTACCTGTGGAACCGTATATTGCTCAGCACCCGCAAAGGGAACCACCCCAGCAGGGCGGGCATTTGCGATGACGGTCGAGGAGACCGATACTGCAGGTAATGTGTTAGCAGGTTCTGTTCTTTCCTTCATTTTGTTCCTATCTATTTGATTCTTTCCTTCTTTCTGTTCCTACCTATTTGATTGATTGACTGATACCTTAGTACCGTAGCTTGTATGCATGATTTCTTGTTATGATGTAGTTAGTAGTACACCCTGATACATAGACTGCAATACCATGACAAAAGACACCATGACCATACATTTCCCCCTTAGATTGCATGTCGTATGATTGTAGGAAGTTTTGACCATGACTATCGAGGTTTAACCATGACAAAGATTCACGAAGGGGTTATGACTTGACAAGAGAGGCAAGATGATTACATTCGAGGATGACCATTGATTTAAATAGAGGGTAAGAAATTAACATTGCATAATTTGTGGTTTAATTAATTCCAGGAAGGATTATGACATGTTTAAGTTGGTTATTAATTTGGAAATTTTGGGAGATTTATCAATGTATTTATTTAATTGCAAGTTATGAATTTTAGAACTTTATATTTGGATGTCACATTTGGAGAGTCCTTAATATCATATTGTTGAGTATTTTGAGGAGTGGATATTAAATTTCGGGTATTGAATTATTAACTCAAAACTTTCAAGGAAATTTTAATAAAAAGGGATTTGATTCTATTTCGAGGATTTTTCAGGAATACAAATAATTCAAAAAAAATTTGAAATTTGTGAGAAGACCTTGTAGATTATTAATTGATTCGTGGTTGATGAATTTAAATTTGAGGGAATAATAATGTGTATGATTAAATGCTACTTTGAGGATTTGAATTTCGAGGACGAAATTCTTTTAAGGTGGGTAGACTTGTCACTACCACATTACGAAAACAGGGGTATTTTCGACTTTTTACAATATTTAATACTATGGTAGTTACAATTAATTAGTTGCAGGATAATTATTTATTTTGAATAAATATGTGTGATGTGTAATTAAGAATATAGTATTAGATGCAGTGTTCATTTATTTTTGCCAGCAGACTAGACCTAGAAGCCCAGTAGATGACCACCTGTCCGAATTATAAAATTCTTGATTTTATTATTTTATCTAGAATTTATTTATTGGAGGTGTAATTAATTACTGTATTTTATTTAATATTTGCGCATTGCCTTTGCTTCGATATTTGAAGCGCTACCCTGACTTTTGTCTTCCAACAAATTTCACCATCTTGCCCTAGACATGCCCGCCTTCCATTCTGCTATTTTTGCAACTCATAATTATGCTCTTTGTGCATTATTTCTGGCCGCACAAAAATCGTCGCGGACGTTTATTTTTAAATTCCTATTTTGTATCATTGTGCGTTCCAATCGAAAATTGGAGGCAATCTTGACCTATTTTTCGTGCGGCCCAAATTAGGATAATATTCTGTTCTGAGTCTTCTTCAATATTGGTATTGATGAACTGACCTGATTTTGGCTCCATGTACTCATAATTAATTGTTGAACACAACTTGCATTTATTTCTATTTAAATTGAGGATACCATTTTATCTGATTCTAAAATCCCAATTTAATTCCAGTGCCCTGCTAATTGAGCCCGTACCAGTCTTACAGTGCCCCCTGACCCTACAAAACATCGGACCCCGAATCGCCCGCCAAATTTTCGTCATTTCATGTGTTTGTGCAATTTCCCAAATTTAAGGGGGCTAAATTGCAAATTTTGCATTTTGTGTCAACAACCAAATTGTTTAAACAATGAGGGAACCTAATATTTTAATTAAATCTCTCACCCTCATCCTCCATGAATTATTTTTCCTTCATGTTTAATCTGGACCCCTCATTCTAGAGGGTCAATCACAACCCTTCATTCAACAACCCTCTTCCCTATATAATGTTATGTCTACATCAACCCTAATCCCAAGAAACCTAGGTAGCCTCATCTCACAAGCCTCCTCCCTCTCTCCTACGTATGAAGTTTTTCTTCTCCTTCTTCCTTTCTTCTTCTCTTTTCTTTTCTTCTTCTCTTTCCTTCCTCCTTCTTCTTCTTCTTTATTTTAGTTTTTGAATTCATTTAAATTCAAATTGTAAGAGGGGGGAAAACCATCTCCACCCCTCTGCTGCTGCTGCCCGCACCGACTCCGGCGGCCGTCAGTCCGACGCCGGCGCTCCCCTGCTTCTCTACCCCTCACGAGTCCCCTCCGACTGCACCCAGGCCGACTCCCCCGGCCGCTGCCCTCCACTCCGGCCTTCAGTCCGGCGGCCTGCTCCATCTCCTCCTTCATTCACTCCGGCCATCTTCCATCTCCACCCCGACTGCACATCCCTCCGGCCTATCCCGACCACCCACTGTCCAGGCAACCCCGGCGGCCTTCTTCTCCGGCCGACCCGCCGGAGGAGCTCTCCTCCATTCTCCCCTCTCGCTGACATCTCCACCACCACCATCTTCATACACCACCACCCCTAACAGAGATCCGGCGAGCGGCCAACCGAGCCCCCTACTCCCTGTGATCCCCTTCGGCCGCTGCTGTTCGGCTGCTGCCGCCGAGTATCGCCACCCCGCTGGCCTACAACCCGACGGCCCCACTGCACCTCCCCTTCACTCCCTGTTCAGCCGGTCAACCTCCGGCGGCGCTGCCACTCCGGCTGCTCCTCCCATTTCCTCACTCTGCTGTAAGCAATTCTCTTCTCTCCCCTTCCTTCTTCTTTTATATATATATATATATATATATATATATATATATATATGTATATATATACCTATGTATATACATGAGTTTATATATATATTATGTATATATATTTGTAGGTATTTTATTAATGTATATGTATGGTTAATTTATGTATAGGTATATATGATTAATTTAAGTGCATGTATTTAGTTTATTTTGGTATATATATATATGTATGTATATATTTATATACATACGTATATACGTATATGTATATAGATATTATTATCTAATTAATGTTGTAAATACATAAATATGTATAGCATTTATTAATTAATATTTAAACACCTAATGTATAGTATATAAGGTATGTATATGTATATATATTTAAAACAATTTATATATATATTTTTGGTATATACTTAGTATGTAATTGTTACATATATATATTGGAATATATGTATACAACAATTTAGTATAAATATTTCTTAGTATATATATGTTAATGTATATATAATTAATGTGTATTTAAAATATGTAAATGTATATTATTTATTTATTAGTAATTAATTGTATAATTATAGTATGTATAATAGATTGAGTAAGTATGTATTTAAATTAATGCACATGTATATATATGTATATTAGTATATATTTTGGGTATGTGGATATTACTATACATGTATATAGTATAATTATTTTGGTGTAAAAATATATATGTGTATATATATTTTGTATGGGTATATATTTAATAAAAACCGTATTTTGGTATCAATGTATATATGTAGAGTTATATTTTCGTATTGATATATATATTTTTGTATAAACCCTTAGCATACTTTTAATATATATATACATATAATTTGTATATGTATTTAATTTGATATATATATTATAAGTACATATGTTAATTTAAGATATGTATATTTATTTATGTATATCCTACTAGATGACCCTAGTTGACTAGTGCCCTGCCTGGCATGGCCCTGAGGCCAGTGTTTATAGACTGTGTGTTAGCGTAGCTTCTGATGCAAATGTTATATTGTGTTATGTCTATAGGACTGTTGGTTCACCCAGGGGATACTCTGGAACAGGACATCCATAATTACCAGCTAAGGACCCAAGGCAAGTACATTCTCTGATAATTTCCAATTCTTGATAATTTCTATAAGTTCAATGATCTTGAAATATTACAACTGAATCTTTGACACTGTGCTACACGGACTAGTATATAGCTTGGATCTGCAGTCATGAGATGTTACCTTGATTATCGTATTGACATTGTACACGACATGTATATTAGACCTCGTACATGATAGACTTGACTTGCTCGTGTATCGTGACGTGTCATGGTTGGATCCACAGTACTAGTTGGGGGCGGGGAAGTAGATAGTAAGAAATGTGATCATAACCTCTTATTGTAGTATAGAAAATTGTAAGTGTTAATCATGCTCTCCACCCATGATTAGCCAGGCCCTGTAGCTACCGTACATGTTCCCAAGCCGATCACATTTCGAAACTACTATTTCAAACACTTAGAATAGATTACAGTTCCCTATTTTAAATCATATACTACATCACCCGTATATGATACTGTTTCTTGTTTCTTTTCATTTTCATACATGCACTGACTGTATCATATTGCCTATTGCCTGTCTCTTTATATTACCTGTCTCTCTTAAATTGCCATTGCATTTATTTCACTGTCTTCTCAGTAGCTAGCATGACATATTTTATTGTATTATAGACATTATCAATTAATGGAACTGTTATTTGAGAGTGTTGCTTTGCTCCTTCCTGACTGGAAATATTTTTCCAGACTATGCCTTAGATGAGCGGTATCCGACACTTGTGGACCATATGGTGAGTAGCTGCAGACTTGGTAGTAGTTGTGATTCTGGAAGGTCTAGCCGGAATTATTATTTATTGTTAGTTCTTTAAGTAGACTATTTGGTACCGGATTTGTCTCCGGCATTTGGATGATTTTTGGATATTGTTGAGTTAGAATATTACTTGTTGACTTATGTGGTGTTTAATTTTAAATTTCTGTTCAAATCTTATCGTGCTAAATTCCTGTGATTGAGTATGTGTTCATCTTATTTGTGTCATCCGTGCCTCCTAATGGAGATTGGATGCTTGCGTGACATTAGTTAGATAGTATCCAGACCTTGACAGCGTTCTACCGCCGACACTGCGGCGTAGGCTGGACGTACCCACGCACTCGTGCCCCTAAACCGGGTGCGGGTCATGACACGGTATGTTGCTCGGTTAGCGCAACTAGATCCGATTGAACGCCAGGAGTGGCCGTGATATTGGTGAGTCCCCCTCCAGGAATGATTGTAGACGAGGTGGCCACACCCGCCGCCTCGACGGGTGGTGCGATCGAAGGAGGTGCGACCACAACGGTCGAAGTCATCGGCATACTCGCGAGAGGCGAGGTCACGATAACGGGTTCGTCCTCCTCTTGAGATGACGAAACCACTCCGGGGGAGCTGGCCCCCAAAGATATTTCCTCCTCGAAGTCGGGTGCCTCCGTATCATCGCCAGGAGCCGGAGCAGAGCCAGAAGGCGCTTCAACGCTGTACTCCCCGTGGACACCGTCCCCTGAGAAGAGGACAAGAAAGTTGATATCAATATGATGGTAATCTTTCTAAGAGGAGACATAATGACGATATTTACCCGGAGCCAACGGTATATATGGCGCATCTGCAGCCGATGTAGCTAAACCACGCCTTAATGACGCAATGCGAACTATCATACCTGGAGAAGGAGGTGGGCCGACCGACATCGCCAGGAGTTCTGCCAAGCCTTCACCAAGATGCAGTCGAGGTTCGTCAGCTAGAATCTCGCTAGGCGTGCTCACTGACACAGCTGGAGTTTCATCCGTTACTGGTCTGGGGAAAGATTCTCCCATCTGCCTCGGCCACGCAGGCAATCTCGTTCTACTACCTGGAGCAGTAGCAGCGACAGCAACCTCTAGCGAAGATTCTCCGGCGCCGCCAGCCGGAACTGTAGAAGGTCCCTCTCTAAAAAGCGAGGAACCTCCAGCCAAAGAATCATCCCTGATATGGGAAGATGCAAGATCGCTCCCAGGAGCCTCAATACCAAGAACGCGGAGAGGACGAGCAACCGTCTCCTTCCTCCTCTTACGAAGAAAAGCTTCCTTCGGAGCAGAAGCCCGTCGCTTCCCAGAAGAGACTACCAAAGCCCACGCAGGCGGAGGCACTTCACACCTCGGCACCGACACCAGAGGCTCATCCGGAGTGACAGACTCCTCACCCTCGTCAGAAGAAACCGAGGGGACTTCAACTCTTCCCCCAGGCTTGGGAGAAGGCACCCTAAAGCTTCTACGCATGTCAAAATCGCGATGGAAGGTGTTGATCGCCACATAGAACTGGGCATACGAATGGAGGATGCGCAGCTCCGTGGAGAGTGTGACGGCCGGCACGATAAAGATTGCTCCCGTGCAACCCATGATAAAATATTGCCACCCTCTGGCTCCATCAATGAGTCCGCCCCTGGACCTGAAGCTGGTGACGGCATTGCCCACGTGCAACTGATCGTACCCAAACTGCCTGGCGAACCGACTAGGCAAGTCGGGCTCGAAGAAGCAATGATCTTCGCTCATATACAGCAGATGGGAGGGTTTAATACAGACCAACCAATTAAAAGCTTCCGAAGAAAAATCGGTCTTCTCTCCACCTGAATCCTCAAGCCACATCCCTGATTGATTGCGATGTACAGGGGGGGCAGTACAGAGGAGCTTCCAGCCGTGACTGAGGTTCAACACCAGTCGACAGTCCAAAGTTGTGTTCACATTCCAGGGTGAATCCTTGTAGTTCAGCAGGAAACTACCCCCCGAGCTGCTGCCAGAGCCGGGAGACATCACCCGGCGATTGTGGAGAATTAACCATCCTATCAAGTACAAGTATGGTAATTCCACCCTGGGAAAACTCTCACGCCAAGCTTCATCGATGAGCAACCCGTCAGTCATGGCTCTCAGGCCAGCCTGTATACGGTACACCATGGCAGAAAGCAAGCCCAGTCTTGCCCCGAACACCAGACGCACTGCAGGCCATAGGATGTTCCGGTGAATGCGGTCCGCGGATGCAGTGTCGGGCACTACTACTCGACGCAACCATATGAAAAGGAAACCGGCCAGCTGGGCTTCCTTAGACAGAGGCCTGCGACAGCGCCTCAAGTAACTGTAGGCCTTAGTGCCTTCGGGATACTTTCCTACCCCCTCAACGAGAATCTGATCTGGAGCCTTAGCGTCTTCCATAATATCCTCGACGACCTGGGCACTGAGCACGCCCAAACAGTTCACGGGCTCATTCTTGCCCCCCGAACTTTCTCCGACTTGGCGGCCCTGGCTCGGTGGAAGAAGAGGTAGGACATCCACTTGGTGGTGTGAGCCAAATCAGAAGGCTCGTTATAAAAAGCGGTGCACGCGAAGTATTGACACATCAGCTCCTGAGACACTTCCGCCACCCGAGGGTCCAAGTCCCCCAACTCCCGGTTGGTGGGAACATACTCTTCATATGGGGTATCCCCCATCGGCAGTCTCGAGACCACTGCCATCTCATGGAGGGTCAATCCCAACTCCCACAGTGGAGTGGCGAAGGTCCCGGTGAGCGAAATGTATCGCTCCATCACTGCCAGAAACAGGTTAGGGTTAGGAGGCAACCCAACACTAGTCGCACTCACAGCGGCATACAGTCCAATGCCCTCCAGCTCTCTCCGAAAATGCTTCAAGGCCCAGTCAACTAGGCAAGTCCATCGGAGGTTTGTTGGGGTGATCCACCCATTACACCGAGGATTCTCCTTGGGGTATACCCCCCCTCGTCCCATGAAGTCGTTGCAGAAAGTCGACAATTAGACCGGCTGGATCACTAAGCTGTCTTCACTCGGGACACTGCCCGGGCACAATCCCCTGAACAACGTCACAATGCCGGAAGGGCGGCTGACAAACGACCCCTGGTTAGCTCCTTTCAGATGAAAGATCTTCTCCGGCTTGCCGTGAAGATCGGGAGTCAGCGTCCACGACATCCTCCTGGGATGCGTCGCATGGAAGAAAGCCGAGATGGGATAATCCCTCGGCATCGTTGGCAGATACAAGACCAAATTCCAGGCAGGGAAAACCCAGGGTTCCCTCTTGGGCTTCTCTGGGACTGTTTGTCAATCATGTCCCCAAAGAGGAAAGCCGGCTTTATGTACTGCTCCCCGTCTATGTATGTCAGGGGCTCTCCGTTGATCATATTCAGCAGCGTCTGCTCGCCCTGAGCCGAAATGCCACGTGGGACAGATCCTCCGGATAGTTCGAGTGCAACATCCCGGCAGCGGAACCCATCACCTCGGCCAGTGGAGACTCACCCAAATAAACTACAAAAGTGCAAGGGAAACATGTCATTGCAAATCTTGCACAAACATACAGGCCAAAGAAACGACAGTCTGTACTTTACGCCAAGATTGTACAAATTTGGTCATTTTACGCCGGAAGTCCCCTCCACAAGCGTAAGACTCAAATTTTATAATATACACCAAGTTTTTGGTAGTCAGAGCTTTTACGCTCAAAACTACGAAAATATGGAGTTTTTACGCTGGCACATTAGAAATGTGGGCGTAAAAGATGAAACGTCTCCGTGCATCATCTTCCTCAAAGAGGCTATCAGCACAGAAGACGACCTAGCTCGATCACGTTCAACGTGTGCGAAGGATTTTTCGTTGTTGTTGTCATCCCAAAGGCTCTACCTCTAAGACCTGGTGCACTGCTCGTCGGCGGGATACTTCGCTCACAGTGAAGTTCACCTTGCCCGACCGAAGACTCTCTCGCTGGGGCAGGAGAATAAGAAGAAGAACCTATGCTCTTTTCCTTAGTGGAGGAGGTTTGTTTCGGCGCCATTTCTGAAGACTCGAAGTGCTCGGAGAAGAAACGAAGAAAAACTCGAACAGTCGAAAGCTCTCCTTCGCAGAAGACAGATGAAAAGTTTTTCTCTCAAAAGCTTGGGATATATATAGAGTTCAGGTCGACTCCTCGAATCCTCGAACAGACTCCTCGAGACCCTAACTAAATCTCGCAATTATTAATTGGTTATGATTGGGTGCTACGTCAGCCCGCTACTCTCGAAAGACGGACAGTCAGCAAATTTGAAAAGTTTTTCGTGCAAGACAGATTCGTGGTTCTGCGCCAAAGAGCTTTCTACGCTCGACAGCTATAGATCTACGGTTTTACGCTCGCAAGCTATAAGTCTATGGTTTTACGCCCGGATGCCTTTTATGCTCGGTAGCTTTTACGCTCGAGAGGCTACATACCTACGACTTTACGCTCAGCAGATACCAAACCTACGATCTCACGCTCGGTGGCGTTTAGTTTACGCTCGGAGGAAACAGATCCACAACCTGACGCTCGAAAGATTTCTTTTTTTCACAGGCTACAAATCTACAGTTCTACGCTCAGGAGCTTTCTATGCTCGACAGCTACAGATCTATGGTTTTACGCTCGCAAGCTATAAGTCTATGGTTTTACGCCCGGATGCCTTTTGTGCTCGGTAGCTTTTACGCTCGAGAGGCTACAAACCTACGACTTCACGCTTAGCAGATACCAAACCTACGATCTCACGCTCGGTGGCTTTCTACGCTCAATAAGCTATGAACTCAGGATTTTCAGCTCATCTACACTACGGATCTCTGACTTTCCGCATATCCGAACAGTTCCCAAAGCGGTCGATTACAGGAGTTCACACAGAAGATACTCCTTCTTGACCTCAAAATATCCCAAGTACCCGAAGCATACAGAGTTCAAACATTGAGAAATTACTCTTCTCGGGTCCAAAATTGGAGGTTCATCCAGACTCCAGTCTGAACATCTCGTCTACCAAGATGGCAACGCAGTTTGACAGCCCAATCCTCGACCCTGTTCTAAGGGAGTTTCGAGAGGTCATTCTTGAAGACGAAGTCTGAACAAAATTTCTGCTCATCAGAAGCAGCAGTTCAGAATTCTACGCAGTCCCTCAGTCCTAGCAGCAGGACAGTTCTAAACGTTCAAAAAAAATGCTCAACAGCGTTCTATGGACTATTCGCTATGCATAAAGGACAGGGCCTAATACTCTTTCTATCAGAGTCGGCGTAAAGAATTAGACGTGTCGAAGCTACACATATTCAGACTTCACAGCAACGTATAGAAAATGATCATATGAAGAGAAGAAGACGATTTTATTAAAGATTAAAATCATGATTACATATGAGGGAAATCCAATCTACAAGGGTTTTTCTCTATTCTTCATGATTACATATGAGGGAAACTCCGTCTACAAAGGAGATCCCCCATCATCGTCTGAAGATCGCCCAGAAGCTGTTCTGACAGGTTCTCGTTGGGCATCAGTTCTTCATCCATCTTCTCCAGTAGTCAGTCAGCAAACTGACTGACATGGCAATGATCAACGGCGGAGGAAGACAGAGTTGGGGCTTGCATAAGTTATGCAGATCCCATGCTCCGTGCACCGCTCAAGCCAGGACAGAGCTAGTCTGTCTGACTCTCGTCACCGAAGGTAACGGGAGAAGACACCACTTGCAAGCCATGTGGTCCAATGCGACCCTTCCTCTCTTCCAGAAGAACCACCATACAAAGTTGCTGATTATCCCGAGCAAGGGAGGCTAAGATATCCTTCCATGATCCATCGTTGCAGTGGACACTTGCTCGAAAATGCTGTCTTTTTCGTCTCCCTACATGCTGGAAGAACATGATCTCCTTCTTCCTCAGGTCGACACGACGAACTCCGACGATCATCTCGGCGTGATGGGAATGTAGGGAGAACAGGTTAACCCCCCCAGCCATTTTATAGACGAAAGAGATCACACCGGTCCCCAATAAATCTGCCATAAAGTCAGCATCGACCGTTTCAATGCTCTATTCAGAAACGTTTCGAGTTACGAGGGGCTGTTCATGCTTCATTCAAAGCATTTCAAATTCCGAGGAATTTAAAAGCTTTGAAGGGGGTCTTGTAGAAGCATAAAAAATACGCTGGGAAACTCTACGCAGCATATTGATGCAGAGCAGCGTAAACAGAGGCCTTCATAGCCATCAAGCGTGCAACAGAGCTTTTTCTGCTAAACACAGCATGAAGTATAAGCTGAAAGGACCAGCAGCGTAAGTGCAGTACGTCCAGGCCGCTTCAGCGTAAACAGGGTTCTTCATCGCCTCCATGGCGTAAAACTCATCCGCTCTCAAAGTAGCGTTAAAGCGTACGAGGAACGCTTCGTATTCCCCGAAATGAACCTGTTAAGTCACGCAGTGAACCTTACCTCTGACTCCTGACAAAAAGTGCTGCACGGCTACCCAGACGACGACTATAAACGATGGCAGACCACTCTGGACGCGCCCCATAGTATGATGGCGGATCTCTGCATTTAATGCAGAGGATTTGGGTAAAATATCACCGAACCGTTGTTTACTGACATCCCCTCAGCATAGACTGCTCTTTCGCGTACAAGGGGATACACTGCCTTGTTTTACACAGGCAAACATGAGCTGTTTTATGCTCCGCAGTAGACAAACCGCCTGCCACGTCAAAAGCTGCACTTCATACGGGGCTCGAGGTACGTCTCTACGTCTAAATCGAACATAGCGGTGACAGTTTCTCTTGAGGAACGTCTCTGCGACGGATGCACAGAAGGGCTGCAGACCTTCAAAACACGCCTCCTTATTTAATGCACAGGATGGTGGCAAATCTCTGCAAGAGATTTGATTATATCTTCAAAAGCCGTAATTCCGTCTAAAGACGTCCATATCAGCACTCTGGCACGATACACAGCGGCTTCTACGCCCGTTCAGGATATGTGCTCACTCAGCCTCTACGACCATTCGGCTTCAACGCCCACTCGGCCTCTACGACCATTCGGCTTCAACGCCCACTCGGTCTCTACGACCATTCGGCTTCAACGCCCACTCGGCTTGTACGCCTACTCGGCTTCTATGCCTACTTGGCTTCTACGCTAGGGTGACAGTCATTTGGCTTCTACGCCAACCTCTTCTACATGAGGGATACCTACCTACGTGGCTTCTACGCCATGATCTTCGCAGTAGATATACTCGTTTTGTCCCCTTAGTTGGATACGCGTCACATGCTCACTCAAAAGGACATCTATACGCAGGCATTGGTTATTTTAACCGTTGTGTAAAAGAGTGCTGTACTTTCCACTCCTCGGTTTCTACACCGACGGAGTGGTCACTGTCACCAAAACTCTATAAATAGAGACCCCTATCAATGGGGAAAAAGGTCAAAAAAATGGTCAAGAAAACCAATACCAGATCAAACGGTCGAAACTTCCAAGAAAGATCGAACCAGAGGTCAAGAGAGAGAGAGAGAGAGAGAGAGTCCGGAGCTCAGGCAAAGAGTAGGGATCGACGACTTTGGCATCGTGCATCCACCCTCTTCTGCAACCTTCGAAGCTGCTACCTGTCTTCCACGACACTTCTTCAACATCGTGTGGTCCAAGGGCTAAAGTGATCGACTGCAGATTAGACACCTATAGCAATTTATACCCAGATTAAATAAATTGTACTCCCACATCCTCGTATAGGATTAAATTGTACAAGTTTGTTTGTAAACCAAAGGGCACGTGTTTCGTATAAACCCCGTCTTGAAATACACTTTCATTCTTTCGTTTAATACCACAAACACCATCCGCGTAAATGCAGTATGTCCAGGCTGCTTCAACGTAGACGGGGTGCTTCATCGCCTCCATGGCGTAAAATTTATCCGCTTTCAAATCAGCATTAAAGCGTACGAGGAACGCTTCGTCTTCTCCGAAATAAACCTGTCAAATCACGCAGTGAACCTGACATCTGACTCCTGACAAAAGGTGCTGCACGGCTACCCAGACGACGGCTGGAACGATAGCAGACCACTCGAGATGCGCCCCACAAACAAGATGGCGGATCTCTGCATTTAATATAGAGGATTTGAATAAATATTACCGAACCGTCGTTTACTGACATCCCCTCAGCGGAAACTGCTTTTACGCATACAAGGAGATACGCTGCCTTATTTTACACAGGCAGACGTGAGATGTTTACGCTCCGCGGAAGACAAACAGACTGCCACGTCAAAAGCTGCTCTTTGTACAGGGCTCGAGGCACGTCTCTGCACCTAATGCTCAGAACGGTGGCATGCCTTTAGAATACTCCTTTGCAATTAATGCACAAGATGATGGCGGATCTCTGCATTTAATGCGAGAGATTTGATTATATCTCCAAGAGTCGTAATTCCGGCTAAGACGTCCATATCATCACTTGGGCACGTTACGCAGCGGCTTCTACGCCCATTCAGCTTCTGTGCCTGCTCGGCTTCTACGCACATCTGGCTTCTATGCCTCCTCAGCTCCTATGCTCATTCGGCCTTCTGTGCTTATTCGGCTTCTACGCCATCAGGCTTCTACGCCTACTCGGCTTCTATGCCTACTTGGCTTCTACGCCATGGTGACAGATATTTGGCTTCTACGCCAACCTCTTCTACACGAGGGATACCTACCTACGTGGCTTCTACGCCGTGATCTCCGTAGCGATTATACACGTTTTGTCCCTTAGTTTGACCCGCGTCACACGCTCATTCAAAAGATCATCTATACGCAGGCATTGGTTATTTTAACCGTTGTGTAAAAGGGTGCTGTACTTTCTACTACTCGGTTTCTACGCCGACTGAGTGGTCACAGTCACTAAAACTCTATAAATAGAGGCCTCTATCAACAGAGGACAAGGTTGAAGAAATTGGTCAAAAAACCTTCAAAGAGATCGAACCACAGGTCGAACCACTGGAGATTGAAGAGAGGTCGAAGAGTCTTTGAGAGAGAGAAGCATCTAGAGCTCAGGCAAATAGTAGCGATCGACGACATTGGTATCGTGCATCCATCCTCTTTCGTAACCTCCGAAGCTGCTTTTCGTCTTCCACGGCACTTCTTCACCATCGTGTAGTCCAAGGGCTAAAGTGATCGACTGCAGATCAGACACCTATAGCAATCATTTACCCAGATTAAATAAATTGTACTCCCACATCCTCGTATAGGATCAAATTGTACAAGTTTATTTGTAAACCAAAGAAAAAGGGTTTCGTATAAACCTCGTCTTATAGACATTTTGTTCTTTCGTTTAATACCACAAACAGCTGCAGTGGCGGGGTAATCGAAGGAGAAGGGTCATCGGGGGAAAAAGAAGAAGGCGTGGGTGAAGGAGAGGTCAGGGACTGCTATCGTGGTGGCTGAGGCGAAAGCGGCTACTAGTGGTGATGGGTTGGTCAGGGTCGAGGGAGACAGGCGATGCTGTGGCGGCGGGGGATACTCGAAGTAGGAGGCGGTCAGAGTTGGAAGAGGGAAGTGGCCGGGGAAGAAGGGGAGTAGAGTTGCTTTAGGGTTTCGGTTTGTATGGTATTGGCTGTGGTATTTTAGAGAGAGGAAGTAGGTATTTATGTAGGAGATAGAGAGGGGGATAATGCATTGGGATTAGGGCTAGTTGTAAGCTTTTCCTAAGGTTGGGGGAAGCTTCTACATGAAGAATGAGTGGCTAGGATAATGTAGGTTTGAATGGAGGGTGATGATTTAGGAGAAAAAAGTTGCATGTATTACAACCAAATGGAGGGAAAAATTAGGGTGGATCGGTCAACAATGAAGGGGGGTTTCTTCATAGCTTGGCTCCAATGGGAGGTGGACACCTCATTGCCTTTTTGCACAAAAGTCCCTAACGATTGGGAAATTGCACAAACAATAAAATGTGAGATTGGATGAGGAAAAAAACCATGTTTGGTGTGATTTAGTGGGTTAAAATGGTGTGTAGCGTTTAGTATGAACCTTGAGGGAGTGAGTGGGGGTTTGGGTTAGTGTTGGGTCTAATTTTGGGTTAGGTTGGGTCCTCACACCAATTTAATTAAAATTAGTGTAAGTGGTGCTCTTTAATTAATTAGAAGTACATGGGATTAAAATTGGATGGGACACAAGTGTCATGGATATAGTAGACTTAGAATAGAATATTTTCATAAATTGGGTTGCATAAAACGGGTCGAGGTTGTGTCTCCATTTTCGATTAGAACGGACAAAGATGCAAAGTTTAATTTATTTGGATTTAAAAATGGACGTTTGTAACGAATATTATGCGACTAAAATGAAGCACAAGAGAGGGTATTTATGAGTTACACAAGGGTCAGAATGGAAGGTTGGCACGTCTAGAAAAAGTATGTGAAATTTGTTTGAGGGAAAATGCTAGTGTAGCGCTCCAATTATCGAAGCAACGGTAAGGTACACAAAGTGATACAAATATTTGTACATAAATCTAAAATACTGTGTTCTAATTCTAATTGGCTTTAAACTAACCCTAGTCTCTCTATCTAAGCTAAGTAGACCTAAATTTGGTCGAGGGAGTTTATAATCTACCTTCCTTAGAGCATTTCATCCTTGAAATTAAAACACACGTATCGTAAAAACTATTGACTGAAACTAAATACTACTACATACCTAGGCCTTCAAAGAGATGGAAAAAATGTTGTCGAATATTTTTCTCTCGTTCCCAGGTCGACTCGCCTGGTGCATGATGCCTCCATGCGACACGAACTAGAGGGATAGTCGGACCTCGCAATACCTTCTCGCTTCTGTCCAGAATCTCTACAGGCTCCTCCTGATATGACAAACTACAGGCTTCTCCAGATATGACAAACTTGGCCCGACTGTGATCTCCGAGTGGTCAAGCACATAATTCGGATCACCTCCTTAACTGAGATACATGGAAGACATCTTGAACTCTTTCTAATATTTGTGGCAATGCTAATATGTAAGCAACCTCTCCGATGCGCTCTAACACATCGAATGATCCGATCTACCTTGGGCTCAGCTTTCCTCCGCCTCCAAACCTGATGGTCCCTCGGGTAGGCAAGTTTTTAGAAATACATGATCTTTAACCTAGAACTCTAGGGGTCATCGATGCGCGTTTGTCCAATGCTTTTGTCTGTCTTGTGCTGCTCGCAGGTGCCCTTGGATCTTCTTTACCTTCTCCACTGTACGAACAACCAACTCTGGTCCAAGAATCTGCCTTTCGCCCACTCACTCCAGCACACTGGGCAACGATACTTCCTGCCATACAATGCCTCATAAGGAGCCATCTGAATGCTCGCTTGATACCTATTATTATAGGAAAATTCGACCAAATGTAAATGGTCCTCCCTTCATCTACTGAAATCAAGCATGCACGCCCTCAACATGTCCTCCAGTGTCTGAACGGTGCGCTCAGACTGGCCATCTGTCTGCGGGTGATACGATGTATTGAACTTCAGGTGGGTACCGAGACTCTCTTGCATACTCTGCCAGGGCATTGGTTTTACCAGCTAAGGACCCAAGGCGAGTACATTCTCTGATTAGTTTCTAATTTATGATATCTCCTATGTTCACTGTATCTAGTGTAAATATCCATGTTCTTGACACATTGGTTACACGGATTGGTATACACGGATCTCGTCATGAGATGTTATTCCTTATTCATGGTGTAGCTTGTACAAGACTTGTTTTCCTTGTTATCTTGTGCATGTACAGACACTGATTCCCGGGGAGATTTGCTACCTTCCTAGGGGATACCGTGTCATAGCGTACCATGATTGGATCTACTATACCAGTCGGGGGTGGGGAGTATTTTAGTGTAGATATGTGATCATACCCAACTATCCATGCATCATAGCTCACCCCACATCTCACGTCGGGTGCGGCCTGACCATCTCCATGCCTCATAGCTGTTACGTGTGATTAGCCTGACCTCTCCATGCATCATAGCTAACCAACGGTTAGCCTGACCTTCCGTGAATCATAGCTAATCACATGTAACCAGCCTGATCAAGTTCCCTAGCCGATCACATGTTAAAGCTAGTACTCACACACTTAGTCATAGAATTCTTGCTCATGGACATATTGTTTCTTTTCCTGTATTTACTTACAATATTTCCAGTACTTCTCTCATTGTACATTTCTCGTACTTATACATGCATCTGGTATGTTTCCATCTAGAACTGCTACATAGTTTATGTCATTTATATAGAACTGCTATTTAGAGATGTACTTTGCTCCTTCCTGACTGGAAATATTTTTCCAGACTATGACCTTAGTAGACTGGTTCCGACACACTTGGGGATTGGAAGTTAAGGATTGCAGGTATGATTATGTTGTCATTAGACTTGTGTTGTATTCTTTTATTCCGTTATTTCCTATCGTGCTGTAGTTGTGATTGAGTATTTCTAGATTATTTTTGATATCCACGTCTCCTTATGGAGTTGGATACTAGAGTGAGATTATTTAGATAGTACTTGACCTAGACAGCGTTCTACCGCCGATGCTGCGGCGTAGGCTGGACGTACCCACGCACTCGTGCCCTAAACCGGGTGCGGGTCGTGACACGTTTTAGTGGTGGCCCATGCAGGTCAGACTTCGCTAGTTGTGCGATGTTGTGGTAGTGCGACATCATAGTTGTACTACTACGTACCTGCTACAGAATATAGGACATAGGATACTAGGATGAGAGAGGATACTCAATCACAAATTCTTGAGAGATTCCTGGGATGACCCCTTGAGAATCTTATTCCAATTTAAATCTTTTTCCCTTGATTTCGTCCGCTCTCGCTTGTTGTCACTGAACTTGATTCTTGTTGAGCAGTTTTTAAATTAAAATCTTGGTATCATTGTTGAGTTTGATTCTTGTTGACCAGTTGTTAACTATTATTTCCTGGTATCGTTGTTGGGTTGATTTCAAATTGAGATGAATTTTTACGGACTAGGATTTATGGTATCATCTGATGACATATATTGATGAGGACAGTGAGGAAGGTAAAACGTCTACTTTGGTTATGGAACCTAGAATTTATCGCAGCCATATTAGCTGTGGTGACGAGAACGTAGGAACCTGACTTGGATGTACATACTATAGTTATGAAGCTTAGAGTCTTTCGCAGCCATACCGGTTGGCGTGGCGAAGATTCTAGACGACATGATTATAGAGTGCATACCTTAGTTACGAAACCTACGTTTATCGCATCTATGCTTACTGGCGTGGCGAGGATTCTGAGTGTCATGATTTCAGACAGACGTGTATGATTATCAGGTTGTATCCTAAATTGGTTCTTAAAATATCATCTTAAGACTTATCTATTTATGTTATTCCAGGACTTTGTTCCACCGCTTCTTTCTTTACTAGCAGTAAAGATACCTTCTGGCCTCAATTTAGTCTTTGAGCTCCTATTCCTTGAGGATTTCTTGTTAAGCATGATAATTAGTGACTTGTAATTATGTTTGTGTCTTGTATTAGTTTGACTGAGTGTGACTTGTGAGTTTGTAAGTATTTTCTAGTTGGACATGTGAGCAGTAGGATTTAATCTAGTGATAGCCCTTAGCATAGTACCTTGTAACAATAGTTCTAGGATAAGTGTCATTAGATAGAATGAGAGTATAGAGTATCAGTGATATTTCAAGAGTTAGTATCAGAGCCAACATACCCGTCCTGGATAATCATGATTAGGAAATTGGATGATCTACGTGAACAATTAGGTATCAAGAAAAAATTATGTTAAGAATTAATGGAGCATGATGTTCAATTTGATGATTGATACCGGAAGTGTTAAGGGTAAGGAAATATATACGCATAAAGTTAATGAGGTGTCATGAGTAGAGAAATATCGGAATAGGTAATGAAGATGGTGAAGCGTATCACGGATTAGTTTAATAGGCTTTAAAGGATTAAAGGAAATACATATACAACCATCGAGATAAGGAACCATATACTTGCCCATGAGAATAAGAAAAATGAGTGTTATAAAAGGTACAGCTAATCATGAGTTCTAATGAGCTTGATGAGATGATGCATTAATGAAACTAGTGATATAATACCAAGAGTGCTAATGGTTCTATTTCGAGGGTTAGTCGAGAATGACACTCAAAACAATAAGCACTTCAAGTGATGATAATTAGATTGGTGTATTAGTGTGCACTTTGAGCATTAGAGACCGTGAACATTTATAAATGTGTACTTATGGATTAAATTTTATCGTTTCAAGAATGGAAATGAAATGAGATTTTGAGAATTTTAAGGAGTTGAGATTTTATGTTGTTAAAATATTGATGATTTAAATTTGATTCAATAAACATAGTCAAGCTACAAAGATTTTAGAAGTGATTAAAAATTTTTATTTCGATGTTGAGTACCTGACTTCGAGGAAGTGTATGCAATCTAGTTTTAAGTTGATCGAGAAGTTAAACCTCGATGATTATTTTTGAGGATTAATTCTATAGTATATGAGAAATATGAATATTAATATATGAGTAGATGATATACACGGGTAAGGATCTGATGACTTGAGCATGATTGAGATGGCACTGCATACTGACTTGAATGTCCATCTAAAGTTGTATTGGAAAGAGCAGTACTTAGTATGGTGTTACACTTGGTGTGTACTGGAGTGATGAGAACAAATAGTATGGACAATTGTAGTAGGAACGGAAACTGACAGAGGGTATGGTACTAAGGAGATAGAGGTATCAACTTAGATGTATTATTGAATCATGGTTATATTAGAGATTCTTGGCATCAGATTTAAGTGTTAATAGACATGTGTGTGCAATATGGATATATTCATAGATCTTGTGGATAAATGACTAGTTGGTATGGGTACCAGTGTACAGGAAAAAGGAATTAGTTAGTAAATGTGCTAGAGCTAAGTGTATGTTAGAGATAGGAGATACCGCAAGAAATGTGTTAGCAGGTTCCTCCTTTTCTCATGTTGTTTTCGTCTTCTGATTGATTGATTCCCTAGTACCATGGGTTGTATTCGTGATTTTCTTGTTAGAATATAGCTAGTAGTACACCCTGACAGAGAATGCAATACCATGATAAGACAGACCATAACCATGCATGTTTCCTCTAAGTTGTTTGTTGTATGACTGTGGGTAAAATTTCTCTTAGACCATGATCGTTGGGGTTTTGACCATAGCAAGGATCTATGACAAGGTTATGACTTGACAAAATGGGACAAGATGATTAGAAATTCAAGAATAAGCATTCATGAGTTGATATAACAGAATTGCTGGATCATTGGTTTTACAAGGATCGAGATATGATTGAAATTGGGGGATAAACGCTAATTTAAATAAAGGATTTAAAATTTAACATGACAGAATTGATGATTGTTAATTTCAGGAAGGTTGATTGTGATATAATTTATCATTAAAATTTGAGAAAAATTTGGAAAAATTATCAGTATATATATTGATTGCAATATGGTAATTTAAATTTTATTATTGCGGACGTTGCATTTGAAGGATCCATAAGTGTCGTATTATTAAGTATTTTGAGGAAAAAGAAAACTGAAGAATCAGATCATCGATGGATTATTGTTTGGATTCAGACTTTTTGGGACGAGAATCAATACATTGATTGAAATTAAATTTGAGGAACAGATATCAAATTCCGAGTATAAATTTTTATTTAAATTCGTGGGAATTTGGAGGAGATGGAATCTGATTTTTATTTTGAGAATATTTCAGAAATTTTTGAAAATTGCGAAACGACAAGGCGGATTATTTCAGGATTTTGTGGGTTGTTGAATTTCACTATTTTTTTGGAAATAATAATGTGTATGAGTAAATACTACTATTGAGGATTTTAATTTCGAGGACAAAATTCTTTTAAGGTGGGTAGACTTGTCACTACCACATTCCGAAAACAGGGGTATTTTCGACTTTTTTTTTTTTCAATATTTAATATTATGGTAGTTACAATTAATTAATTTCATGATAGTATATTTGATTTAAATAAATGCGTGATGTGTAATTTAAATATAATTATATGTTGTGTCCATTTATTTTGAACTAGCAGACTTGACCTAGAAGCCAGTAGATGAACATCTGTCCGAATTATAGAATTCCGTATTTACTTATTTAATCTAGAATTTAATTCTTGGAGTTTGTAATTAATTACCGTAATTTAAATTAATTATTGCGCATTGCCTTTGCTTCGATATTTGGGGCACTACCCTGACCTTTGTCTTCCAACAAATTTCACAATCTTGTCCTAGACAAGCCCGCCTTCCATTCTGCTATTTTTGTAACTCATAATTATGCTCTCTGTACATTAATTCTAGCCGCACAAAAATCGTCGCGGACGTTTATTTTAAAATCCCTATTTTGCATCGTTGTGCGTTCCAATCGAAAATTGGAGGCAATCTTGACCTATTTTTCGTGCGGCCCAAATTAGGGTAATATTCTGTTCTGAGTCTTCTTCAATATTGGTATTGATGACCTGACCTGATTTTGGCCCGTGTACTTCTAATTAATTTTTGAACACAACTTGCATTTATTTCTAATTAAATTGAGGATACTATTTTAACCGATTCTGAAATTCCAATTTAATTCCAGTGCCCTGTAAATTGAGCCCGTACCAAACATACCGCGCCCCCTGACCCTACAAAACATCGGACACCGAATCGCCCGCCCAATTTTCATCATTTCATGTGCCTGTGCAAATACCCAAAATTAAGGGGGGGCTAATTTGCAAATTTGTATTTTTGGTATCAACACCCATTTGTTTAAAACATTGAGGGAGCCCTAATAATATTTAACTAAGTCACACCATCATCCCCACATGAAAATTCATTCATGTATAATCTGGACCACCCATTTAAATTGGGTGCATCCTCACCTTTAAATCCACACCCTCTCTCTCCATATTTAATGTCCTATCACTAGCCCTAATCCCCAAAAAGAAAACCGAGGAAACCCCAAACCGTAGCCCCATTTCTTTTTCTTCTCTTCTTCTTCTCATCAGAATAGCCACAAATGGCCAGTCTCTCTCTCTCCATAAAAGAGGCAATGATGATTATTAATAAAACCGTAAGCATATGCTTATGGGTTGCCGCCTCCTTTTTCTTCTGCTTCTATGTTCTCTTCTTCCGTTGGTGTGTGGCTCCGCTGCAGCCATTTTTAGCAAAGGCCACGGAAAGCACCAGGAGTGGGCCGCGAGCGGGTCCTTAGTAAGCAATTATGTTCTTCTTCTTGGAAAAGCAGCAGCAATCTAAAGTCAAGCCAAGTACGAGTGGCTGCAGAAATCAACTACCATGCCACCGGTGTCCCCGCCTCCTCTAAAACTCTATCTCTCTCTCCTCATTTCCTTGTAGCCATGGCTAAGATCCTCGCCTCCGCCGGTGACGCCGCCGCTTCCCGGTCTGAATTCAACAGGAAGGCTTCGAGCATCGGGCTGGCCATCCACGAAACTTCAGAGAAGATCGCCAGGCTCGCCAAACTGGCAAAAAGGTCATCCATGTTCGATGATCCTGTCCTGGAAATAGGGGAACTTACCGCTTTGATTAAGAATGAGATTACAACTCTTAATATAGCAGTTTCAGATTTACAACTCCTTCAAAACACAGAAGTAGGAAATGGAAACTATTCTAATGATAGTATGGTCCATGCAACTACTATTTGTGATGAATTAAAGAGCAAGTTAATGGGAACTACCAAGCACTTCAAGGACGTGCTTACGACGAGGACAGAGAACCTCAAGGCTCATGAGAGCCGAAAACAAATTTTTTCTACAAATGTATCTCGAGAGAATCCTTTTCTGTACCAAGCTAAGACAGCAACTGAACCACCTCCATGGTCAAACACATCTAAATCAACTAGTAATTTACCGTCTCAAGTAATGCCTTCAAATGGAATCCAAAGTGGAAATCAACTGAGACGACGACTGGCAGCAGAGAACACACCATCCCAGCACATGGAAACGACCATGCTACAGCAGGTGGTTCCTCGTCAGGAGACATACACAAAGCCGAGCAGCTGCTCTTCAAAATGTAGAATCAACAATATCTGAACTTGGTGGAATTTTCACACAGTTGGCAACAATGGTTGCTCAACAGGGCGAGTTAGCTATCAGGATTGATGATAACATGGATGAAACATTAGTCAACGTGGATAGTGCTCGTAGTGCTCTCTTGAAACACTTGAGTCGGATATCATCAAACAGATATTTTTATGAAGCGTAGCTTGTTTGTTCGTGATTACAAGGGACCGAATTTTACTCAGTCTCAGCTCAGATTGGACAAACCCTCAGGTGAGATTTCCCTCCTCCCCTTTTTATTCTTCTGTTGTGTGAATAATCAATTAGTTAATGTAATTAGTATATTAATTAGTTAATTAATTTATAATTAGTTTAAATATAATTAATCAAGTTAGCTAATTTATATTAGTTTAGTTAAGTTATAATTAGATTATTTAATTATTCTTAATCAATTAATTAAGTAATTAATAATCAGTTATTAATTTCTTAATAAATTAGTTAATTTGTAATTAGTTTAGTAATTAGAATATAATTAGTTTTATCGTTTATAATGTATGGATTTAGTTATTATTATGTGTAAAATTTATTTATGTAATAAATATAAGGGTTTTGACTATGTAAAAATAATAATTTCTGGTTTATATTATTAATTAAGGAATAGTTACAATAATAAAAGTTGTTCAAAATTTGTTTATCGGACTAGCAACCGATTTTTACTATAGACATAAAAATATATTGGCTTTTACATAAATTCTAGATTTTTACAAATAAACTTTTACTTGTAATTATTGTTCTAAATAAATTCAAATGAATTTCATAAACTAGGTGTTACCTTAATTACTACAAACGACCATTTCCCCTATTAGCTCGGTATCCTTATCTCGGTTTTCGTGACGAACTCCGATCATGGACTTCTTTATATAGTTTCTAGCTATTTGGACTGCTCCGGACCCATTGGAACTAACTACTACTTCATTTGGGATCACCTGGAGAAGTGTGGCATTATGTACATTCTTCGATTTGCTAATATACATATATAAAAAAATATTTGATTAATATATATATATACAAAAATGTATTTTGGTATAAAAATATATATTTATAAACATCTATTAGTGTATATATACAAATATGTTTTTTGTACAAATACTAAGAGACACACATATATATATATATATTATATACGTTTTATTGGTATATACTTTGAGTGTAAATGTGTATTATATACGTATCCCTACTAGATGACCCTAGTTGACTAGTGCCATACCTGGCAGAGCCCCTGAGTTCATGTATTTGTGATGTGTTAGTGTAGCTCCTGATGCAAATGTTGTATTTGATATATTTTAGGACTGTTGGTTCCTCCAGACGATACTCTGGGACAGGGCATTGGTTTTACCAGCTAAGGACCCAAGGCGAGTACATTCTCTGATTAGTTTCTAATTTATGATATCTCCTATGTTCACTGTATCTAGTGTAAATATCCATGTTCTTGACACATTGGTTACACGGATTGGTATACACGGATCTCGTCATGAGATGTTATTCCTTATTCATGGTGTAGCTTGTACAAGACTTGTTTTCCTTGTTATCTTGTGCATGTACAAACACTGATTCCCAGGGAGATTTGCTACCTTCCTAGGGGATCCCGTGTCATAGCGTACCATGATTGGATCTACTATACCAGTCGGGGGTGGGGAGTATTTTAGTGTAGATATGTGATCATACCCAACTATCCATGCATCATAGCTCACCCCACATCTCACGTCGGGTACGGCCTGACCATCTCCATGCCTCATAGCTGTTACGTGTGATTAGCCTGACCTCTCCATGCATCATAGCTAACCAACGGTTAGCCTGACCTTCCGTGAATCATAGCTAATCACATGTAACCAGCCTGATCAAGTTCCCAAGCCGATCACATGTTAAAGCTAGTACTCACACACTTAGTCATAGAATTCTTGCTCATGGACA
>JAYESA010000015.1:89969181-90036681 GCA_036927795.1 Iris macrosiphon | reverse complement strand
GATAAGGAATGGATATAGAAGAGAAGATGAGCCACCCCAAGGGGCAATATGGTGATAGGAAAAGAATACTACTACTGCTACTCGCGTCATCTTTTGGCATCGCGTGTATGCCATCTGGGGTAGAATATCAATATATTCTCATAACTGCTAAACCACCATCTATATAATTCTATATCTACTATACACCTAAGATCCCGTGTCATAAAGGGGGGTCATGAGTATGAAATGACAAATATAACTAAAGGTCGTACCTGTATCTACGACTTCCTGGGCCTGTGCTACCTTATTTGTCATCATGAGTGCTTGGCCTATGGGGTATATCTAGTACTATCCGTGTATCAAACTTATACTAAGCATGAACGTTCGTCTTTCCGAAATAGGGGAAGACAAAAAACAACAATAAGAATTCAAGTAGGAGGTGATAGAATACAAGTACGTGGTTCAAAGCGATTAAAGAATTCAAAGGGAGTTGCCAAGGCAGTTGTGGATTAAAATCTTATTTTGGTAAATTTCTACTCGCATGTTCACATCCGAACAGTTATGTACCTGACATGATATGCTCTGACCAGTCTAGAGGGCAAGTATATTCGTCTAACAAGTTTAGTCAACTATATCTCAATCCACATAAAGTAGTGATACGAAGAGCGAACCAAGCGCACTACGGTTGATCAGACCATAATACACTGATTCTGAATTTAGACAATATATTAGTGTGGACCCCCCAATAATACATATGTCATGAACAAGCTTGATAAAAAAATAAGCTTGTAAAACTAGGCTATAATAGCAGCATAAGTTGAGGTAGTACAAAAAATATAAGTATATTCGATTAGATGGACGAAGGTACAGAATAATTTAAGTTCACCAAGAAGGTCGGTGTTGTGCCTCTACAGTTGCCATACTAATTTCTTGTCTAAGTCTAAAGTCAACCAAATGGGTGTATGGGTCTCTAAGTTTGACATTTTGGGTAAACACTATCCTTTTATGCAAGTCTATAGTTGGTGTCATTCATTTATACTTCATTAATTGGTCAGAAGGACTATGTGATACTATGTTATGAGGCATACTACCAAACTTACAAAGATTTAACTAATAGTGTTATTGAATACTAGAGTATATATACCTGGTACAAGGCACCTTCCTAATCCCTATCAAGCACGAAAGAAAATAGAAGATTGACGTTGAGAAGGGATCAAGCAAGATGCAATGCAAGCAATCAAATAAGAATGCGGAACAAAATCAAGGGAAGTGATAATTAAGTGGATGAGATCCTATATTATAATCCTATGCGCAGGCTTGCTCGGTACAGTAACGTAACCGAGACAATATGCTCTCGACCTGCATGGGCCACCACAAAAATATGTCATTCCCCAATCCTAAAATACGTAGGACTAGGAATAGGTAAGCATGCCAGCTATATGTATATGGCAACTCCAATATATGGATACCATAATACACACGTACGCTGTAATATAAAATATAACTCACATGTGGTATAAATATTGTCACAAGTCACAGGGCATAACTAAATCTCATCCACAGAATCAAATAGAAATAAATAACCAATCTACTATATAACTGAATCTCAATATGAAATATCAGAGAATGATAGTTGGGTGGAGACAAATCCACTACCAATGACTATACCCTAAAACTAAAATGAGAGAGGAGGGTAAAATCTCCAATATAAAATAAGATGATGATATAAGAGTATCAGCTAAAAGATCCATTGCTAGAGGTACTCAAAGATGCTCAGAAGGTAAGACCTCCTCGGCAGAGAATAATAAGTCAGGTCCTGGCCCGTACTCCTGCGGTACTCTTGGTCGTCTATACCTGGCAAGGGAATATGTCCTCAGAGGGACGTAACAAGATACATAGAAGCATGCCAATTGAATACAGTAAAATATGCATAAATAGACGTAAAATATATAAGTACGTTGTACAAGACAATCTATATGAAATGCATAATGAGGACAACTTTTCGACGTATGGGCATGGGTAGGCTACTCGATCTAAATCTCACAACTCACACACACGGCAGGGACATCAGAAATTTACATACCTCGGGGGTAGCGACCAGCGCGACACCAGAAATTAACATACCTCGGAGGTAGCGACCAGCGCAACATACTACCGTAGTGCGTGCTAGATACTACGATTTACCAAAGTGGTTATAGCCCATATGCCTAATGATTGTCCTCCCCTCCCATGATACTATGTGTTAAGTGTGTGTCAACATATATATAGTATATAATTATGACTGAAAGAAAATATACATGCAATGAATATATAAAAAATATAATAAGCATGCAAAGTACTGTAACCAATTTGGCAAGGTATCTTGCATGGCAAGAGAGCTGTAAAGTGTAACGTCCAGGAGTCAAGCACACATGATCAGAAACTACAGACTCAGAATGAACGTCTCCGGATGCTGAAATAAATATCACCAACGTTCCCAGAATAAGCTAGATAGCTAGAAAACACTACCCTTTCGTCCAATTTGGACACAGGGGCAAAGCGGTAATTTTGGGTCAAAGCGGGGTCTACATGTGGCCCACTTTGCACCGAAAAACGTGCCATGGGTAAAGGTCTCTAAAAGGGACAAATTATAAGTCAAAAAAATTCTAAACGTTAATACGAACTCAACGGTACGTCCAATTTTGGATTCCGGTGAGCCGAACACAAATTCGCCCAAAAAGTTAATCGTAGGGTCCGCAAATAGGCGACTTGGTCAACTGTCTCAGAATCACGTGAAACTTGGGTCATAGGACCAACGTGATACCATAAATCCAATGGCGCAAGTTTTGTCGTATTCTGACGAGCGTACACCAAATGGTGCGGTATTTTGCAAAAGTTGCGATATAGGGCCTTTTTGCGGATACGGGTTGATTTCGACGCGCACACGCGTCCGAATCAGATTCCGCGAAAGCCCACACATCTGGACGTACCATACGCGCCTTTTGGTGCAATTGGTACATGATGAGACGGTCCCGTTTGGCGGGACACGCTCCGTATCATAAATTTTATCATTTTAAAAAAAGGTTTGTATGGGTTTTTAACATAATTTATTTCTGATTCTAACACATAATAAAATAATATAATTGATAGAAAATTATCTCGGTTATATGGTCTTCATATAGCAAAAAGAAAATCTTAGTTTGGATCTCTGTGGTGGGAGATACGAGTCCTTAAACATGGGTCATTGCAGCAGTTTTTTTGAAATTAAAAGTTATAGTTTTTCTGCAACTTGGTCTCGATTTTTACCTAGGGATTAGCGCTGATCGGAGGAAACTAATACACAGAGTTGGAAGAGGGATAGGTGATGTTCATACTAACGAAGACAAATCTGAATTTGGTTGAGCGAGGAGGCAAAAATCAGCACGGGAAGGAAGGTTCGTCATTGCAGTTTTTGCGTGGAATGCTCGCGGTCGCGGACGCGGTTGACGGCCGACCGGCGGTGCGGGGTGGCTGGGTTGCGGTGCGGTGGTCTCAGGTCGGGGTCGGCGCCGGATTAGAGTAGTTTTAGGGTTTGGGGATCAAATTATTATATATGCCTATATATAGAGATCGAGAGAGAGAGGGGGGACCGAATCCGCGGGTGAGGCGCGCGGGGGTCTCTAGGCCGCAGGATGGGGTTAGCAGGGGGTGGTTTAGTTGATTAGGGGGAGATTAGTAATTAAGGTTTTTAGCTTAAGGGTTAATAGTTTAGTGTTTTAATTATTTGGTTAATAGTTTAGTATTTTTCTTTTCTTTTTCTTTTACTCTTTTCTCTTTTATTTTTATTAATATTACTATAATAATAATTATTATTACACTATTTATTATTATTATTATTATTATTTAATAACTATTTATTATTTATGTATATATTTAAGGTATATAATAAAAATATTTGTACCCAAATTAAATACTAAAAATATCTATTACTCTTCTACCAATACTCCTAAAATAAAATAGTAGTTTTTGAGTAAAACTCCAAATGAATATTTACCTAGGTAATTAAATAAATAAATGAATATTTACTTAGGTACTATGAAATAATATAAATAAACTCAATAATTGATAAATTAATTAAATATAATATTTAAAAATATGGGGTTTTACATTACCCCTATCTTTTTGCACCATGAGGTTATTTTTTTCTTGTTTTTTTTCTCCCTTAAAGTTTGAGGACGAATTTTTTTTAGGAGGGTAGACTTGTAACCTCTGTATCCTGAAATTCTAGCTTAAATATTGTTATTAGGTTAATTTGGGGCTATTGGGATTTTTTGATAATTTTTGGTTAATTAAAAACTAGTAACACTAATTTTTAGGAATTTAAGGATTTATTTTAGGCTCAAACATAATTAAAAATATCTCAAACTTTTATTTTAGGTTCAAAATAATCAAATATATTTTCTAGAATTTTCTAAAAAATTTATGATTATATTTAGCATTTATTTTGAGTTAATTATGCAAAAATGAATTAAAAACTATTTTTCAGAAAAAGAAAACCCTAATAAAACCAACCTACCCAGTCAGCAGCCAGCCTGGCCCGCGTGTCAGCCACAACAGCCCAGACAGTGGGGTACAATAGTCAGTGAGAGAAGGTGGGGGGCAGGTGTGAGCGAGCCGGGTCCCCGAGCCGACCTCGAGCCGAGCCGAGCCGAGTCCGAATTTGGCTCGGACTCAGTCGAGCCAAGCCGGGATGAACCCTGGCCATTCAATTTGAGCGGGAAGTAGTGGATTGCTTCCATATGGTGCACTCTGAGCCGCGGCTCATTCTCTCTCCTTTCTATATATAGTATTCAGGTTATAATTTTTAGGGTTTTTCTTTTAGCCGATTTTGAGGAATTGTCATCTAGGGTTTCCTTTATTTTCTAGAAGCCATTACTCATAGCTCCGGACTCTAAACATAGCCCAATTTCTTGCATTAGAACCATATTGAGGTTAGTTTTCTGAATATGTAATTTTTTTCACGAAGTGCTGAATATTAAATTCTGAAAATTTGTAGAGCATAATATGTCCAAAAATAGATGCGTCTTATTTTTTTTTGCGATTTTGGGAGAATCAGGAATCAGAATCATGAACCGCTTTGAATTTTGGAAATCTAATATCGAGATCAACGACATATATTTTCCCAGTATTTAATTCGAAACATTTCTGTACTGTTAATTCTGTAGAATTTCTAGGTTAGCAATCAACTACCGTTGCACAATACAATTTTGTATGTGCAATAATTTCCAAAAGAATTTGAATTTGGATGAGCTATAAATTCTAGAATTTTTGTGATGCTGAAATTTACATAAAATTATGCATGAAAGTCGAGTTTGCATCAGTTGACTTTTTGGTCAACAGATCCTCTCGATTTGCGTGCCATGAGTCTCGAGTGGATAAAATTTAGTTTCTTTGAAATTTTTTTAGGAATTAATCTAAAAATCAGAATAATAAAATTAAAATAGGATTTTAGAGTAATTTAGTTCATACTAGTTGTTCTTATCACTCAAGTGCACACCAAGTGTAACACACCATACTAAGTACTGCTCTTTCCAATACAACTTTAGATGGACACCCAAGTCAGTCTGCGGTGCCATCTCAATCATGCTCAAGTCACCAGATCCTTACACATGTATATCATCTACTCATATATATATATATATATATATATATATATATATATATATATATTTTCTCATCCACCATAAAATTAATCCTCAAATAATCGTCAAGGTTTAACTTCTCGATCAACTTAAAAATAAATGTATATGCCTCCTCAAGGTCAGATACTCAACATCGAAATAAAATTTTAATCACTTCTAAAATCTTTGTAGCCTTGACCATGTTTATTGAATCAATATTTGAAATCCTCAAACATTAATAACATAGAATCTTAACTCCTCAAAATATTAAAATTAAAATTCATTTCCACTCTTCAAATTTTAAATCCACAAGCATACATATAAATACTCACAGTCTCTAATACTCAAGGTGCACTCAATACATCTATTGTCTACAACCCTCAACTGGGTACTAAAATTATACTGCCCGAATTTACTTGCACTATTACTCCCAATGATTAAGTTATCATCACACGTATTTTCTTCCATGATTTTCAATCTATATCAACTGGTATCTCATCTAATTATCATCACGCAAAGTGCTTACTGTTATTAGCATCATTCTCGACTAATCCTCGATATAAAATCATTAGTACTCTTGGTATGATAATACTAGCTTCATTATTGGATCATCTCATCAAACTTATTAGAACTCATGATTACCTGTACCTTCTATAACACTCATGTTTCTTTACTCTCATGGGGAAGTATATGGTTCTCATCTCCTGGTATAGTAGATCCAATCATGGTACGCTCTGGCACGGGATTCCCTAGGGAGGTGGCAAATCTCCCCGGGTCTCAGTGTCTGTACATTCACAAGATAACAAGGAAACAAGTCTTGTACAAGCTACACCATGAATAAGGAATAAAATCTCATGACGAGATCCGTGTATACCAATCCGTGTAATCAGCGTGTCAAGAGCATGGATATTTGCACTAGATACAATGAACATAGGGGATATCATAAATTAGAAACTAATCAGAGAATGTACTCGCCTTGGGTCCTTAGCTGGTAAATCCAATATCCTGTCCCAGAGTACCGTTTGGAGGATCCAACAGTCCTATACACATATAATAATATCACTTGTATCAGATGCTACACTAACACACAATAGAAATACACAGGCCTCAGGGCTATGCCAGGCATGGCACTCAGTCAACTAGGGTCATCTGGTAGGGATATATATAAATATACATCTCATTAACTAACATATACATAATTCCATCAATTACAATAAAGATATATGTATATATATACTTTAAATAAAAACTAATACTTGTATATATATATATATAAACATAATTCATGGAAAGAGATACAATACGTATATATATATGTCTATATACTAAATAGAATTTAACATACTGTATTTATATGTCCTAAAAATATATATATATGCCAAAATACATAAATACATATATATATATATATATGGGTATATATATGTATACCAAAATATGTATTAATATACGTACTAAAATATATTAATACATGTACTAATATATACTATGTATGTACATATATACCAATTTGAGAATACACTATATATATATATATATATATATATATATATATATATATATATATATATATATATATATATATATATATATATATATACCCAATTTGAGAATACACTGTAAAATCAATGTTACTCATCTACTCTTTATTTAAATGAATGCTTATCCTTGAATTTTAATCATCTTGTCCCTTTTGTCAAGTCATAACCTTTTCATAGATCTTTGTTATGGTCAAAACCCCAACGATCATGGTCTAAGAAAATTTTTACCTACAGTCATACAACATACAACTTAGAGGAAACATGCATGGTTATGGTCTGTCTTATCATGGTATTGCATTCTCTGTCGGGGTGTACTACTAGCTACATTCTAACAAGAAATCATGCATACGAACTACAGTACTAGGAAAATCAATCAATCGAAAGACGAAAAAGGAACATTAGGAAGGAAAGAAGGAACCTGCTAACATATTACTTGCGGTATCCCTTATCTCTAACATACACTTAACTCTAGCATATTCACTAACTAATTCCTATTCCTGTACACTGGTACCCATATCAACTAATCTAAATCCACAAGATCCATGAATATATCCCTATTGCACACACCTATCTATTAATACCAAAATCTGATACCAAGAACCTCTAACACAATCATAGGTCAAATGATGCATGTAGAGTTTGATACCTCTATCTCTTTAGGTATCTCTGTTCTACTATAAGTACACCTACTACTAGTTCTCGTTCCTACTACAATTGTTCATACTAGTTGTTCTTATCACTCAAGTGCACACCAAGTGTAACACACCATACTAAGTACTGCTCTTTCCAATACAACTTTAGATGGACACCCAAGTCAGTCTGCGGTGCCATCTCAATCATGCTCAAGTCACCAGATCCTTACACATGTATATCATCTACTCATATATATATATATATATATATATATATTTTCTCATCCACCATAAAATTAATCCTCAAATAATCGTCAAGGTTTAACTTCTCGATCAACTTAAAAATAAATGTATATGCCTCCTCAAGGTCAGATACTCAACATCGAAATAAAATTTTAATCACTTCTAAAATCTTTGTAGCCTTGACCATGTTTATTGAATCAATATTTGAAATCCTCAAACATTAATAACATAGAATCTTAACTCCTCAAAATATTAAAATTAAAATTCATTTCCACTCTTCAAATTTTAAATCCACAAGCATACATATAAATACTCACAGTCTCTAATACTCAAGGTGCACTCAATACATCTATTGTCTACAACCCTCAACTGGGTACTAAAATTATACTGCCCGAATTTACTTGCACTATTACTCCCAATGATTAAGTTATCATCACACGTATTTTCTTCCATGATTTTCAATCTATATCAACTGGTATCTCATCTAATTATCATCACGCTAAGTGCTTACTGTTATTAGCATCATTCTCGACTAATCCTCGATATAAAATCATTAGTACTCTTGGTATGATAATACTAGCTTCATTATTGGATCATCTCATCAAACTTATTAGAACTCATGATTACCTGTACCTTCTATAACACTCATGTTTCTTTACTCTCATGGGGAAGTATATGGTTCTCATCTCGATTGATGTATATGTATTTCCTTTTAACCTCTTATAGCCTGTTAAACTGATCTGTGATACGCCTCACCATTTTCATTACCAATTCCGATATTCCTCTACTCATGACGCCTCATTATAACTCTTCATGCATATATATTTCTTCAATTTTTTTTATACACCCGATATCAATTTTCAAATTGAACATCATGCTCTATTAATCCTTAACATTATTCCTTGATACCTAATTGTTTACATAGATCACTCAAGTGCATAATCATGATTATCCAGGACGGGTATACTGGCTCTAGTACTACTCTGGGAACTATCACTGATACTCTATACTCTCCTTCTACTCACAGTCTCTAATGACTCTTATCCTAGAACCATTGTTACAAGGTACTATGCTATGGGTTAATTCTAGATTAAGGCCTACTGCTCACATGTCCAACTAGGAAACACTTACAACCCACTAGCTACACAGTCAATACTAATACTCAAGACACATCCATAATTACAAGTCATTAATTATTATACTTAACAAGGAATCCTCAAAGAATAGGAGCTCAAAAAGACTGGATTGAGGACTGAAGGTGTTTCTACTACTAGTAACCAAAAGAAAACGATGGAATAAAGTCCTGTATAACAGAAATAGATAAGTGTTGAGATGATACTTTAAGAACAAATTTTAAGACACAACCTGATAATCATACACGTCGGTCAGAAATCATGACGCTGAGAATCCTTGCCATGCCAGTAAGCATAGGTGCGGTAAACGACAGGTTCCGTAACTAAAGTACGCAACCCTATAATCATGACATCTAGAATTTTTGCCACGCCAACCGATACGGCTGCGATAAACTCTAGGTTCCATAACCAAAGCAGACGTTTCACCTTCTCACTGTTCTCATCAATATATGTCATCAGATGATATCGTAAAATTTAGTCCGTAAAATTTATCTCGGCATAAAATCAAACTCTACAATGAAACCAAAACCCTAATTTAATAACTGATCAACACGAATCAAACTCAATATCAACGAGTGAGGACGGACGGAAACAAGGCAAAGGATTTAAAATTAGAAATTATAATAAGATTCTCAAGGGGTCGTCCCAGGAATCTCTCAAGAATTGGTGATTGAGTATCCTCTCTCATCCTAGTATCCTATGTCCTATATTCAATAGCAGGCACGCAGTAGTATAACTATGACATCACACTACCACGATATCGTACCACTTGCGAAGTCAGACCTGCATGGGCCACCACTAAAAATATGTCACGACCCGCACCCGATTTAGGGGTACGAGAGCGTGGGTACGTCCAGCCTACGCCGCAGCATCGGCGGTAGAACGCTGTCTAGGTCAAGTACTATCTAACCAATCTCACACTAGTATCCAACTCCATAAGGAGACACGAATAACAATATAAATGAACAACATACTCAATCACATAGCTACAGCACGATAAGAAATCGAAGAAAAGAAATAAAGATACAACACAAGTCTAAACTGTAAATAATCTAACTCAACATAATCCAAATCTCAACAAAATGCCGGAGACAAATCCGGTACCAAATAAACTACTGAAAGAAACTAACTAGATATCTAGTGATTCCGGCTAGACCTCCCGGAATCACGATTGAACTAGTAAAACCAAGACTGCAGCTACTCATCCTGATGGTCCACAAGTGTCGGATACCAGTCCTCTAGGCATAGTCTGGAAAATATTTTCCAGTCAGGAAGGAGCAAAGTACATCTCTAAATAGTAGTTTTGTATTAATGATATAAACTATGTAGCAGCATATAGATGAAAATATACAAGATGCATGTATATGTACGAAAAATGTACAATAAAAGAAATACTGGAAAGACTGTAAGTAAATACAGGAAAAGAAACAATATGTCAATGAGCAAGAAACCTATGACTAAGTGTGTGAGTACTAGCTTTAACATGTGATCGGCTTGGGAACTTGATCAGGCTAGTTACATGTGATTAGCTATGATTCATGTAAGGTCAGGCTAACCGTTGGTTAGCTATGATGCATGTAGAGGTCAGGCTAATCACACGTAACAGCTATGAAGCATATAAATGGTCAGGCCGCACCCGACGTGAGATGTGAGGTGAGCTATGATGCATGTAGAGTTGGGTATGATCACATATCTATACTAAAATAATTTCCACCCCCGACTGGTATAGTAGATCCAATCATGGTACGCTATGGCACGGGATTCCCTAGGAAGGTAGCAAATCTCCGCGGGTCTCAGTGTCTGTACATGAACAAGATAACAAGGAAACAAGTCTTGTACAAGCTACACCATGAATAAGGGATAACATCTCATGACGAGATCCGTGTATACCAATCCGTGTAATCAGCGTGTCAAGAGCATGGATATTTGCACTAGATACAATGAACATAGGGGATATCATAAATTAGAAACTAATCAGAGAATGTACTCGCCTTGGGTCCTTAGCTGGTAAATCCAATGTCCTGTCCCAGAGTACCGTCTGGAGGATCCAACAGTCCTATACACATATAATAATATCACTTGTATCAGATGCTACACTAACACACAATAGAAATACACTGGCCTCAGGGCTATGCCAGGCATGGCACTCAGTCAACTAGGGTCATCTGGTAGGGATATATATAAATATACATCTCATTAACTAACATATACATAATTCCCTCAATTACAATAATAGATATATGTATATATATACTTTAAATAAAAACTAATACTTGTATATATATATATATATAAACATAATTCATGGAAATAGATACAATACGTATATATATATGTCTATATACTAAATAGAATTTAACATACTGTATTTATATGTCCTAAAAATATATATATGCCAAAATACATACATATATATATATATATATATATATATATATGGGTATATATATGTATACCAAAATATGTATTAATATATGTACTAAAATATATTAATACATGTACTAATATACACTATGTATGTACATATATACCAATTTGAGAATATACTATATATATATATATATATATATATATATATATATATATATATATATATATATACATATACATATACTTGTATATATATACCAATTTGAAAACACACTTATACATTTACACATACACAAAATACGTTTATACATATATATACTAATAAAACATTCTCATATATATATATATATATATATATATATATATATATATATATATATATATATATATACATTAATACATACATATACTAATTTATATATATACTATGCTTATACATGTTTAACATTTAATTAAATAAATAATATACATGTACATATGTTAAATTATACATTACTAATGTATTTATATACTATACATATTCACGTATTAACATTAATTAAATAAATACTATTTATATACATATACGTATATACGTATGTATATATATATACATATATACACAAAGGAAGAAGGAAAAGGAAGAAGGGAGGGGAGAAGAGAAGCTTACAGAGGGTTGGTGGTCGTGCTGGGTGGCCGGACTACGGCTGTTGCTGCCGGAGTTGATGGGATGGTGGTGGTGCTGAATGATGATGGTGGTGGTGCTAAATGATGATGGTGGTGGTGCTAAATGATGATGGTGGTGGTGTTGGGTTGGCCGCCGGGGGGAGGAGCTCGAGTCGGGGGCTGCAGGCCGGAGTCTGGATCATGCCGGAGTGTGGGGATGAACAGTGTTCCCCCCCTCTTTCTCTTTTCAAATCAAATAAAAGAGAAGAAGAAGAAAAGGAAGAAGAAGAAGAAGAGAAGAAGAAAATGAAAATGAGGAAGAGAAAGAGAAAACTACGGTTGGGGCTTGGGGGCTAGTGGGGAGGTATGCTTCCCTAGGAAATTTTAGGGATTAGGGCTAGGTGATATGACATTAAATAGGGGGAGAGAGAGTGTGAATTTAAGGGTGAGGATGGACCCATCCTAATGGATGGTCAAGATTTGACATGGAGGGATTTTTATTCATGTAGGAATAAGGGTGTTGCCTAGTCAATGTTGGCTTCTCCATTTGGTTGAACCAATGGGGTGTTGACACCTATTGCAAATTTGCAAATTAGCCCCCATAAATTTGGGTATTTGCGCAGATGCATAAAATGATGAAAATTGGGTGGGCGATTCGGTGTTCGGTGTTTTGTAGGGTCAGGGGGCGCTGTATGTTTGGTACAAGCTTAAATAGTAGGGCATTGGAATTTATCGGGATTTACGGAATCAGATAAAATGGTATCCTCAATTTAAATAGAAATAAATGCCAGTTGTGTTCTAAAATTAATTAGGAGTACATGGGACCAAAATCAGGTCGGATCATCAATACCAATAGTGAAAAGACCCAGAACAGAATATTATCCTAATTTGGGTCGGACGAAAAATAGGTCAAGATTGCCTCCAATTTCGATTGGAACGCACAACGATACAAAGTTGGAATTTATTTAGGATTTAAATAAACGTCCGCGACGATTTTTGTGTGGCAAAATAAGGTGCAGAGAGCATAATTATGAGTTGCAAAAATATCAGAATGGAAGGCGGGCATGTCTAGGGCAATGTTGTGAAATTTATTGGAAGGCAAAAGTCAGGGTAGCGCTCCAATTATCGAAGCAACGGCAGCACGCAATAATTAAATAAATTACGGTAATTAAATACAACCTCCAATAAATTAATTCTAAAATAAAATAATTAAATACATAATCCCCATTATTCGATCAGGTGTTCTTCTAGTGGCCTCTAGGTCAAGTCTACCAGCTCAGACATTAAGAACACAATATATAATATAATATATTTAAATACACACCTCATGCAATTATCTAATTTAAATACAATATTGAGAAATCATTTAATATAAATACCACAATACTAGTAATTATAAAAAGTCGAAAATACTCCTGTTTTCAGAATGTGGTAGTGACAATATATATATATATATATATATATATATATATATATATATATATATATATATATATATATTATATATATAAACTCTCTTTCTCATATTTTCTTCTAAAAACTCTAACCAAAATTCTCCTTCAAAACCCTAATTTCTTCCCTCCTCTAAGAACCCTATTTCTTCATCCTTCTTCTTCTAGTAAGTCTCATTCTTCCTCAAAACCCTCTATAATCTGTTTGATTGCATGAATAATTTTTGTTTATATATAAATAAATAAAATTTATATTTATTTGCATCTAATTGCTATGTTCTTTATAGTAGAGTTTTATTTTAGGGTTTGCATGTAAAGAATTGAACCCATGAATGCATGTATGCACCCATAGGTAGAACCCTTGATTAAACCTTGGTATTAATATAGAAATATGATGTTTAAATAATTTTAATTCATATTTTTACTATTTTTTCCATATTATTAAAATATTAGTTTTTTTTGGAATAAATTGCATGTACAATGGGAATGGTGACATAGTTTTATGTTTTCTCTAAAATTCCGCATCGATCCCTTCTAAACTTTGTAAATAATTAAATTTTGATGTTATTAACCTATATTAAATTCAGTTTTTAATTTATTATTTCATAAATATTATTTTTAATTTAAATAATTTTTATGAATAAAAAGTTACTTAGTTGACCTAGTTTTCATATAAACCTATTGTAACTTGTTCTTTAGCCATATATAAATATCTTACCTATTATTTATGATTAAAAACTTAAATTTTCATAATTAATTATGATTTTAGAATTTTATGCAAAGCATAATAGTAGGGTTATATTGGCAAAATTTTGCCAATACTATTGCTAGTGTCCAATGGAAATGCCAATAAGTAGAATTGATAAAGATGTATGTAGGAACCCATTTAATCATTATTTTCTAATATTTTAGAATTATTCTCAGAATTTAATATTTTTTATGATTTAAACTTTATAGAACTTTTATGTCGAAAAAATCTTATTTAGCACCTATATTAGTATGACTAGTGGACAACCCTCGTAGAAACTCATTACAGAAGAAAAACTATTATTTTGTCTATTTTTATGATTAATTCCAGAATTATTATTTACTTAATTTCTTTAAAAATAATTTTGGTAATGATTAACAGTTAGTATTATTTTGAGGCTAGTTACTTGCATGTGTAATCAACGTAGAATTAATAACTAGTTAATAACCTAATTTTTTTAATAGATAGTAAGAGTCTAATTAGTGTAATAAATTAGTAGATGTTCGTGACGTTCCTGTGGAAAGCTCCAGACTCGATTCATTGTTCTCGCATCTTGGCTTGCCAGACAAGTACACCTTGCTTGTTTGTATTGTGTAGTTTACATTATGCCTAGTTCTTTTTATTTTGTTAGTTGTGTGCACGGGTCCTATAAGTAGTTGACCTACCTGATATGGTAAAGATACGTGGTATCTTTTGACTTGACATTGTTTCAAACACATTTACTGAGTGAGAGAGTGCATGGACTGGCGTATTAACTGGCCCTTGATACATGAGTTCGCGACTGGTGTAAGTTATTGGTGTTAGTTTGAGTTCTAGATTTTATTGATGTCTTGCATTATGTCTGCACCGCGTATATCTTTCAGATAGTATATTGGGAGGGGAGAGTCTACTAGTGAGCGTATGCGATTTCTGTTTCTAATGGTGTAAATGGTGTATATCGTGTACCCCCGAGTTTTGTTGAAAGCTTGGTGGGAAGACTGTTCTTCTATTCCCCCCTCTTATGTGCCACTAGAGATGTCTCGAATGCATATCACATAGATGGTTAGTTACCCTATTATTGTTTATTGCTTTACTTTCATGCATGTCAATTCTTGTGTACTTGTTATGTCCATCTGAGGACCTGGCACCTTTTTCAGATCACGACGAGCACTTGTACCCGACTGACTAAGAAGTTGGAGATCTTACTGATGAGGACCTTGAGATGGAGCCATTAGAGTTTTCTTGAGCGTCCTGGACGACAGTTGCTTAGAGTCTTGGGTGTCATTTTCTAGTTAGCTGATGCCCGAACTATTTTTATTATTTTTTATTACTTAGTTGTATTCTTTCAGTAATCATTTGTCCTCATTTTTCGTAGATTATTCTCCACTAGACTTTATATGTATTGGACTTGAGACTTATCTATTTATTCAGTTCCTTATTATGTGATATTTGTGGATGAGACTAGATTATACCTGCTTGTGTTGTTGTGACTTTATATGTATTGGACTTGAGACTTATCTATTTCTTTCAGCCTACGCCGCAACATCGGCGGTAGAATGTTGTCTATGTCACAATACTTTCTATTCAATCTCACACGAGTATCCAACTCCATAAGGAGACACAGATATTACAATATAATATGTAAATATTCAATTATAGAACTAAAGCACGATGAGACATCGAAGAAAATAATTAAACAAAATGCAACACAAGTCTAATAAAATAATCTAACTCAACAATAACATCCAAGTCTCTAATATGCCGGAAACAAATTCGGTACCATAAACTACTAAAAGAACTAACTGAATAACTAGTGATCCCGGCTAGACCTCCCGGAATCATAACTAAACTACAAGATCCAAGGCTGCATCTACTTTCCCTGTTGTCCATAATATGTCGAACACCAGTCCTCTAAGTCGCAGTCTGGAAAAATATTTTCAGTCAGGATGGAACAAAGTATATCTCTAATAGCTGTTCTAAATTAATGATATAAACTATATAGCAGTAAATAGATGTAAATATACAAGATACATATATATGTACAAGAGATACACAATAAATGAAATACTAGAAATAAATATGGGAATGAACAATAAGACAATGAACAAGAATACTAATGACTAAGTGTGTGAGTACTAGCTTTAACATGTGATCAGCTTGGGAACTTATACATAAATAATGGCCTGGTTAGTCATATGTGCGGTGTATGACCAATACTAACATGAAAACAAGACTTGTACATGAAGGGTATGATCACATATCTACACTAAAATACTTTCCACCCCGAATGGTATAGTAGATCCAACCATGGTACGCTATGGCACGAGATTCCCCAAGAAGATAGCTAGTCTTCCTGAGAATCAGTGTCTGTACATGTACAAGATAATCAATGAAACAAGACTTGCATAAGATACACTATATACAAGGAATAACATCTCATGACGAGATCCGAATATACCAATCCGTGTAACCATCGTGTCAAGAAATATGGATATCTACACTAAATACAATGAACATAGAGGATATCATAAACAAGAAACTATCAGTGAATATGCTCGCCTGGGGTCCTGAGTGGGCCATACCAATATCCTGCTCCTGAAGTCTCGCAGGACGATCTAATGGTCCTATATACATATAATATAATACAATATAGCATCAGCCATTACACTAGCACATACACAACCATAATTACACTATGCTCGGAACTACGCAAGGGTGACAACTAGTCAACTAGCAGGGTCAAACGTGCTTCTAAATGTACGGGTGTCATATCTTTGATCGATGTGCATAATCAGACAGTCAATCACTAACACATCTAGCCAGTACTTCAGTGTACACAAGGCAGGCAGTTCACTAATATTTAGGATCACAAGGTCACTATAATTATGGGATATCCATAATTACACTTATGGTCATACGTAATTATACGAGATATCCTCAGTTTCCTAGGGTCATACAATATATATTTTACGGTCACACCTAGTACTAGCAATTGATTACCATACAATGTATATATAATAATTAATTATCATACACCCATGCACACGCACACTAACTACTAGGTTTACCGACACAGGGTCCTCTGTCACTAAACTATCATGAAGCAAATTCTAATCCTTATTAGCATTCAGACAAGCACATATACACAACTATGAAAGAAGAGGGGACAGGTTCGAACCTCGTGGTGGCGTGATCGAAGAGGGTGCTCGAGCTCCGGCGAGGGTGGTGATGATGACGATGATGTTGATGATGATGATGTGGATGATGATGATGATGATCAAGGTGAAGATGATGATGATGATGATGATGATGAAGGTGATGATGATGATGATGAAGGTGATGATGATGATAATAATGAAGGTAATGATGATGATGATGATGATGATGAAGGTGATGATGATGATGATCGACGACTGCCAGAGGGGAGCGGCTCAGGCGACTGCTGCTCGGTGGTCAGGGAGGAAGGAAGAGGACAGGGAGGAGAGGTGGAGTTGGGTCGTCGTGCTGTCGAGGAGGAGCTCAGGCGGTCAGGGGGGAAATTAATCCGGCGAGGAAGAGGAGGAGATAAAGTCGAGGGGGTGGTCGACTGGTGATGACCGGTGGTGGAGGAGATGAGGCGAGGCAGTGATGGTTCAAGCGAGAGGAGTCGGGCCAGAGGAAGAAGGCTGATAGCGAAGGAGGATGTCGTGGAGGAGGACAGTAGAGGAGATGGAGAAGAAGTGGGTGGTCGAGGCGGTGGTGCTCCGCTGCTATCGAGGGGAGAACGGCGGGTGAGCCGCTGTTGTGGTCCGGCGAGGTCTGAGATGGGAGCGGAAGAACAGGGAGTCAGGAAAGAAATCGGGGATGGTGGTGGTAGCTGTGTTGAGACATTGGTGGTGGTGTAGATGATGGCGGTAGATGCCACGATTCAGGCGAAGGAGAAGGCCGGTGGCTTGCTGCCCGGCGAGGTCGGGTCGACGATGAAGAACGGGGGTGAGGGACTGGTTATGGTTGAGGGGCTGAAGAAAGTCGGGCTATGGTTCAGGCAGAGGAGGGAAGTCCATGGAGTGGTGTGCAGTCGTCGGTCGGCTCAGTCGACTCCGGCAAGAAGGTGGCCGGAGGAAGGCTGTTGTGGGGTTGGTTAAGGGTTTAGGGTGATGTCTAGGGTTTTGTGGTTTTTGTAGGAGGAAGGTGATAAAAATTATAATGGGGAGGTGTTTTGCATGAGGAAGAAGATGTTGATGGTGACATTCTAGGGATTAGGGCCGGCCATGCCTTGGGATGGGGTTGCTTTGGGAAAAGGTTTATGATGTGTGATATATGTAGGAAAGTGTGGGTGGTTAGGATGTTGCTCCATTTAAATGGAGGGCCATGATTAAATATGGAGAAAATGCACAACAAAAAGGAAGAGAGAGAGAGAGAGAGAGAGAGAGAGAGAGAGTTGAACGATCAAAGGGAGGAGAGGGTTAATTTTTTCATGTGCTTGACCAATAGGATGGTGACACATCATTGCACTTTTGTATAAAAGTCCTCAACAATTAGAAAATTGAACAGAAAGTAGATTTTGGGATTTAATGAGGGAGAATACCATGTTTGGTGTGATGTAATTGCTAAAAAGGATATGTGGTGTTTAGTATGAGTCTTGAGGGTGTGAATGGGGGTTTGTTTTGGTGTTGGGTGTAGTTTTGGGTTAAGTTGGGTTCTCATACAAATTTAATTAAAATTAGTGTAAAAGGTGTTCTAAAATTAATTGGAAGTACATGGGATTAAAATTAGGTGGAACACAAGTATCATGGACATAGAAGACTCAGAGTAGAATATTGTCATAATTTGGGTTGCACAAAGCGGATCAAGATTGTGTCTCCAAATTTGATTGGAACGCACAAAGATACAAAGTTGGATTTATTAGAATTAAAAATAAACGTCCGTAATGAATAATGTTCGACTAAAATGAAGTACAAGAGAGCATATTTATGAGTTACACAAGGGTCAGAATGGAGAACAGGCACATCTAGGACAAGGGTGTAGAATTTGTTGGAAGGCGAAAACTAGGGTAGCGCTCCAAATATCGAAGCAACGGTAAGGCACAATAATTAAATGAAATCACGGTGATTAAAAATAATCCTCAATTATTTAATCCGAATAATACAAATTAAAATCCATAATCTTATATTTCGGTCAGGGGTTCATCTAGTGGGCTTCTAGGTCTAGTCTACTAACTCATACATTAAAGAACACTATATATATATATATATATATATATATATATATATATATATATATATATATATATATATATACATATCATGCAATTATTTAAAATAAATACACACAATACTTATAATAAATAAAAATATCAAAATTACCCCTATTTTAGAATGTGGTAGTGACAAGTCTACCCTCCTTAGAAAAAATTCGTCCTCGAAATTTAAGATCCTCAATAGTTGTATTTATTTATTTACTTTACCATTAAAATTTATTTTCATCTAGACATATAATTATGAAGTAAATCCATATTGAAATTCCAAAATTCCAAAATATCATATTCCTGAAAATCTTCAAAATTAAAATTAAATTCCATTCTTATTACAATCTCCTCTAAAATTTTAAGTTAATAACTAAATACTCAAAAATTTAATATCCAATCCTCAATTTTAAATCCAATCAGTGTATATTTAGAAAATTTAAGATCTCATTCCAAAATTTGAATCCAAGCTCTAGTCCATTAGTGATCTTATTCCTCGATTTCTTTTTTCACACGATACTCAATGATGTAATACTTATAAAATCTTTAAATACCACATTTAAGTATAAATTTAAATTTATATCTTGTAGTCAAATAAATATAATGATAATCTTCTTAAATTTCTCAAAATTTAATGATAAATTCAATTATATCCTAATCTTCATAAAATCTATGATCTAACAAAATCGTCGATTCTGTCATATTAAATTCTCAACTCTTTATTTAAATTAATGTTTATCCTCAAAATTTAAGATATCTTGTCTCTCTCTGTCCAGTCATAACCTCTTCATTAATCTTTACTACAGTCAAACCCCCAACAATCAAAGTCTAAGACAATCCTACCTACAGTCATACAACATGCAATCTAGAGAAAATATGCATGGTTATGGTCTGTTTTGTCAAGGTATTGCAGTCTCTATTGGGGTGTACTACTAACTATATTCTAGCTAGAGAATCACTGATACAAGCTATGGTACTAAGAAATCAATCAATCAAACAGACAGAAAGGAATAGAAGGAAGGAAAAGAACAGAACCTGCTAATACATCACCTGCAGTATCGGTCTCCTTGACCGTTATCACAAATGCTCCACCCTGCTGAGGTGGCTCCCCCCGCGGGTGCTGAGCAATCTGCGGTTCCACAGGTGGCCTAACTGGATCTCTATAATTTGGAGCTGCACTCTGGCCGGGAAGATAAGGAACTAGAAGACAATCCCTCATTCAATGTCCCGCATCACCTCAGTGCAAACAAAGTCCTAGCCTCAATCTACATCTCTCCCAAAGGTGACCTGGCTTCTTACCGAAATGACAAGTCTGCTGATCTACTGAACACGAACTGGTGCCTGGTGCTGCTGGTGGTTATACTGAAACCTTCGGCTGTTGCTGAATATGGGGATGCTTGGCCGGTCCCATGCTACCACTCGTATCTCCAGAAATATTGTGATCCTCTTAGGCCTGAAATCCAGATCCTCTTCTGCAATCTGGGCATCCATCAAGATATCCCCAAAGGTAGCGGTACGACGACCAGAAGTGCGCTACCTAATCTCTTTCAGCAGCCCCTTTCTAAACTTTTGGGCTTGATCTCCTGGGTCCTAAATCATAGACGATGCAAAATAGCTCAATCGACAGAATTCTGTGGCGTACTCGCCGACCTACATGGTTCCTTGGACCAAGTCATGGAACTGACTCTCAAAAGCTCCCAGGGCCACGTCGGGAAAGAACTTCTCCTTGAAAAGCTCCTTGAAGGTCTCCCAAGTAAGTCCTCGTGCAGTAAGTCTCAGCTCCGTGCGATACTACATGAGTGTGATATCGATCGTCTGACTACCGGCCGCCTCTATCTGTAAGCCCTCCAGAATCTGGGCCAATCATAGGCTCCTCTCTATATCCTCTAGCCAGTCATCAGCGTTGAGTATCCCCTCGGTGCCTTTGAACTCTCGAGACATCATCCTCTTGAAATCAACTATAGTGCCTGGTCTCTGCTGTTGCTGCTGGCCAGGATATTGCTGGACAACTCTCTTAACTACCTGTAGTGCCATCTGGTGAGCGTTCTCCATGATCTCTCTCATCAGTTTAGTTTGTGCTTGGTGTGCCTCTGCCAGCACTCTCTGAGCCTCAACTTAACTCGCTGAGCTTCTGCCGTCACTCTTTGGGTATCTACCATGCCCTGGATCAAAGTAAACATCTGTGCCTCGTCAACGGGCATACTTCAGGAAATAGAGTAGGTGGTTGAGGAAGGTTCTCCGTCATAGCTGGGGCAACACTCGAAACAGGTGGGAGAGGGGGAACTCCAGTTGTCTATCCGTCAGGTGGAGAGGTGGCAGACTCCTCTGAAGTTGATGCTCCCACTCTCATAGATCTTGTCTTCGGCGGCATCCTGAAGACAGACCGAAAAGGATCAATTTAGACAATAAATACGATATCATCAAGGAAGGATAGTAAAATTCTAAAGGAAGCAATATTCAGAAGGAATAAGGATAACAAGATAGATAGATTGGAAGTGTTCCTAGTTGTGATTGAGTATTCACTCTCATCCTAGTATGCTATTTCGTAGATCCTATCGCAGGCACGCAGTAGTATAACTAAGTCGTTGCATTACTACGATATCGCATAACTTGCGAAGTCTGACCCGATATAGGGGCACGAGTACGTCGGTACGTCCAGCCTATACCGTAGCATCGACGATAGAACGCTGTCTAGGTCACAATACTATCTAGTCAATCTCACATGAGTATCCAACTACATAAGGAGACACATATATCATAATATAATATATAAATACTCAATCATAGAACTAAAGCACGATGAGACATCAAAGAAAATAATTAATCAAAATGCAACACAAGTCTAATAAAATAATCTAACTAAACAATAACATCCAAGTCTCCAATATGCCGGAAACAAATCCGGTACCATAAACTACTAAAAGAACTAACTGAATAACTAGTGATCCCAGCTAGACCTCCCGGAATCATAACTAAACTACAAGATCCAAGGCTGCAACTACTCTCCCTGTGGTCCATAATATGTCGGACACCAGTCCTTTAAGTCGCAGTCTGGAAAAATATTTCCAGTCAGGATAGAACGAAGTACATCTCTAATAGCAGTTCTAAATCAATGATATAAACTATGTAGCAGTAAATAGATACAAATATACGAGATATGTATATATGTACAAGAGATACACAATAAAGAAAATACTGGAAATAAATACGGGAATGAACAAGAATACTAATGACTAACTGTGTGAGTCCTAGCTTTAACATGTGATCGGCTTAGGAACTTGTACATGAATAATGGTCTGGTTAGTCATACGTGCGGTATATGACCAACACTAACATAAAAAAAAGACTTGTACATAAAGGGTATGATCACATATCTACACTAAAATACTCCCCACCCCGACTGGTATAGTAGATCCAACCATGGTATGCTATGGCACGAAATTCCCCAAGAAGATAGCTAGTCTTCCCGAGAATCAGTGTCTGTACATGTACAAGATAATCAATGAAACAAGACTTGCACAAGATATACCATGTAGAAGGAGTAACATCTCATAATGAGATCCGAATATACCAATCCGTGTAACCATCGTGTCAAGAAATTTTGATATCTATACTAAATACAATGAACGTAGAGGATATCATAAACAAAAAACTATCAGAGAATGTAATCGCCTGGGGTCCTGAGCGGGAAATACTAATGTCCTGCTCCTGAAGTCTCGCAGGACGATCCAATGGTCCTATATACATATAATATAATATAATATAGCATCAGCTATTATACTAGCACATACACAACCATAATTATACTACGCTCGGAACTACGCAAGGGTGACAACTAGTCAACTAGCAGGGTCAAACGTGCGTCTAAATGCACGGGTGTCATGTCTTTGATTGATGTACATAATCAGACAGTCAATCACTAACACATCTAGCCAGTACTTCAGTGTACACAAGGCAGGGATTTCACTAATTTTTAGGGTCACAAGGTCAATTTAATTATGGGATATACATAATTATACTTATGGTCATACACAATTATACGGGATATCCTCAGTTTCCTAGGGTCATATATTATATATTTTATGGTCACACCTAGTACTAGCAATTGATTACCATACAATGTATATATACCAATTAATTATCATACAACCACGCACACGCACACTAGCTACTAGGTTTACCGACACAGGGTCCTCTGTCACTAAACTGTCATGAAGAAAATTCTAATCCTTATTAGCATTCACACAAGCACATATACACAACTATTAAAGAAGAGGGGACAGTTTTGAACCTCGTGGTGCGCGTGACCGAAGAGGGTGCTCGGACTCCAGCGAGGGTGGTGATGATGACGGTGATGATGATGTGGATAATGATGATGATGATGAAGGTAATGATGATGATGATGATGAAGGTGATGGTGATGATAATAATGAAGGTGATGATGATGATGATGATGATGAAGGTGATGATGATGATAATGATGAAGGCGATGATGATGATGATCGACGACTACCGGAGGGGAGCGGCTCAGGCGATTGCTGCTCGGCGGTCAGGGAGGAAGGAAGAGGAAAGGGAGGAGAGGTGGAGTCGGGTCATCGTGCTGTCGAGGAGGAGATCAGGCGGTCAGGAGGGAAATGGATTCGGCGAGGAAGAGGAGGAGATGAAGTCGAAGGGGGTGGTCGACTGGTGATGACCGGTGGTGGAGGAGATGAGGGAAGGCGGTGATGGTTCAGGCAAGAGGAGTCGGGACAGAGGAAGAAGGCTGACAGCAAGGGAGGATGTCGTGGAGGAGGACGATGGAGGAGATGTAGAAGACGAGGGTGGTCGAGGCGGTGGTGCTTCGCTGCTGTCGAGGGAAGAACGGCTGGTGCGGCACTAGCGGGAAGGAGGTAGGGTGTAGCCGTTGCTGTGGTCCGACGAGATCTGAGATAGGAGGGGGAGAACGTAGAGTCGGGGAAGTAACCGAGGATGGTGGTGGTGGCTGTGTTGAGACAGTGGTGGTGGTATAGATGATGGTAGTGGCTGTCGCGATTCAGGCGGAGGAGAAGGCAGGTAGCTTGCTGCCCGGCGGGGTCGGGTCGACGATGAAGAACAGGGGTGAGGGACTGGTTGTGGTTGAGGGGGTGAAGGAAGTCGGGCTACAGTTCAGGCGGAGGAGGGAAGGCCATGGAGAGGTGTGCAGTCGTCGATCGGCTCAATCGACTCCGGTGAAAAGGTGGCCGGAGGAAGGCTGCTGTAGGGTTGGTTTAGGGTTTAGGGTAATGTTTAGGGTTTTGTGGTTTTTGTAGGAGAAAGGTGATAAAAATTATAATGGGGAGGTGTTTTGCATGAGGGAGAAGATGTTGATGGTGACATTCTAAGGATTAGGGCCGGCCATGCCTTGGGATGGGGTTGCTTTGGGAAAAGGTTTATGATGTGTGATATATAGGAAAGTGTGGGTGGTTAGGATGTTGCTCCATTTAAATGGAGGGCCATGATTAAATATGGAGAAAATACAAAACAAAAAGGAAGAGAGAGAGAGAGTTAAATGGTCAAAGGGAGGAGAGGGTTGATTTCTTCATGTGCTTGACCAATAGGATAGTGACACATTATTGCCCTTTTGCATAAAAGTCCTCAATAATTGAAAATTTAGACAAAAAGTGAGTTTTGGGATTTAATGAGGGAGAACACCATGTTTGGTGTGATATAATGGCTAAAAAGGATGTGTGGTGTTTAGTATGAGTCTTGAGGCTGTGAATGGGGGTTTCTTTTGGTGTTGGGTGTAGTTTTGGGTTAAGTTAGGTCCTTACACAAATTTAATTAAAATTAGTGTAAAAGGTATTCTAAAATTAATTGGAAGTACATAGAATTAAAATTAGGTGGGACACAAGTGTCATGGACGTAGAAGACTCAGAGTAGAATATTGTCATAATTTGGGTTGCACAAAACGGATCAAGATTGTCTCTCCAAATTCGATTGGAACACACAAAGATACAAAGTTGGATTTATTGGAATCAAAAAAAAACTTCCGTAACGAATATTGTGCGACTAAAATGAAGCACAAGAGAGCATATTTATGAGTTACACAAGGGTCAGAATGGAGGACAGACACGTCTAGGATAAGGGTGTGAAATTTGTTGGAAGGTAAAAGCTAGGATAGGGCTCCAAATATCGAAGGAACGGTAATGCACAATAATTAAATAAAATCACGGTGAATAAAAATAATCCTCAATTATTTAATCCCGAATAATACAAATTAAAATCCATAATTATATATTTCGGTCAGGGGTTCATCTAGTGGGCTTCTAGGTCTAGTCTACTAACTCATACATTAAAGAACACTATATATAATATATATATATATATATATACACAAATCATGCGATTATTTAAAATAAATACACACAATACTTATAATAAATAAAAATATCAAAATTATCCCTATTTTAGAATGTGGTAGTGACAAGTACTGCTAGCTGCTACTGCTATAAACTGCTGTATGTTTCCCCTTGTACAGTGGTAGAACAGAGCTGCACACTGCTCAGTTGTGCTCCCCCTTGCTGTGCTAGCACAGAGCTACACACTGCTCTCCCTTCAGTTGATCACTCAAACAACCATACTTGAAGGTAGCAGTGAGTATCAGTGCATGTACTGTATTTTACGATGAGTATAAATGCTAGGACTAGGAGTATCAGTGCATGTACTGTATTTAACGATGAGCATATACTTGAAGGTAATTGTATATTCATTTTTGCTGCAGAAGTATCTAGAAATAGATATGAATTACTATATGCATCATCGTTCGTGGATGTACAACCGTCATCCTGATGACATGTGTGTTGTGCGGGATAAATTTATTGAGGGTGTACTATAGTTCCTCTAGTTCGCCTAGGCATTCCCTCAGTACATGGACGGTACCAAAATTAAGTGTCCGTGTGTGAGATGTCACAACATGAAATATCATCCAGAAGTGGAAGTCACATATTATTTGTACTCAAAGGGTTTTACTCCGAATTACTATCAGCGGACCGCACACGGAGAACTTGTGTCTTTAGCAACGGATTCAGAGCCTAATGTGGAGCCGTATATGGATGAACATGGTTTTTGATGATGGTGGTGGGGCCTAGTTTCAATCCGAACAATTATGACGGGTGGGTGAACATAGTTTTCGATGCGGTGGGGCCTAGCTTCAATCCGGAAAATCATGATGCAGATGAGGAGGCATCGAATACCGATGCTGCGAAGTTCATGGAGTTGCTGGAGAATGCAAGGACTCCATTATATCCTGGTTGTGAATATCATTCATCGTTGGAGGTTTTTACAAGATTGTTGAGCATCAAGTCCGATTTTAACATGTCGCAAGAATACTATAACCGACAGATGGATTTGATTATAAAGATCTTACCAGAGGATGCAAAGTTGCCTAAAGACTTCACCGATCTAAGAGGATGGTGAGATCGCTCTCGATGGGATATAAAAAAATCGATGCATGTCGTAATGGGTGCATATTATACTACAAAGATGACAAGGATGAAGATGCGTGCAGATTCTGTGGTGCTGATCGCTACAAGGCTATTGGAAGAGAAAGGTCTGTCGGTACAAAGAAGCCTACCGATTCGTTGCACTACTTGCCTTTGATGCTGCGGTTTCAGAGGTTGTTTATGGTTAATGAGACTGCAGAAAACATGAGTTGACACAGGTGAAAACAGATCGAAGGAGTATTGGATCATCCATCCGATGGATAAGCATGGAAGCACTTTGATCGAGAGTATCCAAAATTTTCTTCGGATCCACGTAATGTCAGATTGGGACTCTCCTCCGACGATTTTACCCCATTCAGACTTTTGGGCTCCCAGTATTCATGTTGGCCTGTGATCGTCACTTCGTACAATCTACCACCTTGGATGTGCGTGAAGACTCCGTATATATTCCTAACCGTTATTATCCTGTGTCTGAACAATCCGAAGAGGAACATCGATGTATATTTACAGCCTTTGATATATGAGTTGAATCAATTGTGGAAACTAGGTGCCAACACGTACGATGTTTCCAGAAAGCAGAATTTTCAGATGAGGGCAACACTTATGTGGACCATCAACGACTTTCCGGCATATGGAATGTTATCGGGATGGAGCACTCTTGGTCGTCTCTCATGTCCGTATTGTATGGACCGTACTAAGGCTTTCCATTTAAAATACGGAGGCAAACCATGCTTCTTCGATTGTCATCGACAATTTCTGCCGAAGGATCATTCGTACCGGCGGAACATAAATAATTTTTTTACGGACGTTGTGGAGAAGGCCAATCCACCGCCAAGGTGGCCCAGATACACGATATGGAAAGAGGTAAAAGATTTACCAAGTGATATCGAAGAGCCTGCTAAGGGGTACAAGTGTGACGGATTTGGTCGCACCCAAAACTGGACGAAGAGTAGTATATTCTGGGATCTGCTATATTGGAGCACCAATCTGATCCGACATAACCTTGATGTCATGCATATTGAGAAAAATGTGTTTAATAACATAATTAATACTGTAATGGAGGTAAAGGGGAAGACGAAAGACAATCTGAAGGCCAGGTTGGACTTAGAAGAAATATGTAGACGTCCTGTATTGCATTTGATAGAGGAGGGAATGGAAAGTTAAAGCAGCCTAAGTCAATTTTCTCACTGGATAAGGAGGATAAATGGAGAATTTGTAGGTGGATTCAGGGTCTAAAATTTTCAGACGGGTACGTATCGAACTTGAGAAGATGCATCGACCTCAAGGAGAACAAACTAGCGGGTATGAAGAGCCATAATTGTCATGTATTCATGGAGAGGTTAATTCTGATTGTATTTCAGGAATTCTTATCGCAGGTCATTTGGGATCCATTGACAGAGCTCAGCATATTCTTCAGAGATCTTTGTTCTACTAAGTTGCTCGTCGATCGTCTAGAAAAGCAAGAGAAGGACATTACGGTAACACTATGTAAGTCCGAGAAGGTATTTCCTCCTGGATTCTTCGACTCTATGGAGCATTTGCCAATTCATCTTTCCTATGAGGCATGTGTTGGTGGTCATATCGGTTATCGGTGGATGTACCCCTTCGAGCGGTATCTGAATTACCTAAAGAGAAAGGTAAAAAATAAGGCACAGATTGAGGGCTCTATTTGTGAAGCTTATGTTCTCGAGGAGATTACAAACTTTTGCTCGACGTATTTCAAACCTCATATTGCTACTAATAGAACGAGAGCTCCGAAAAATGACGACGGATATCAGGAATCTAATGATGCAGTACTCAAAGTATTCAATGCGTCCGGAAAGCCTTCGGGGAAAATAAAGAAGAGATATTTGAATGACGACGAGCTAAGGGCTGCTCAGTTGTATATATTACTTAATTGCGACGAGGATGAAGTGGAGAAGCTAGAGGAGTAAGTAATTAATACGTCCACGTTTACATCATCTCAATGTAATAGTATAAGCTACTATTATGCTACTAATTAGCGGTTGCTTTGTTATTTTTTTAGCACATATAATGATGAGTTGAGGTCGGATAGACCCTACATAACAGACGAAGAAGTAGAACAAGAAATAAGATACCATTTTTCTTCTTGGTTAAGCGCATATATGAGGAGCTTGGTAATTACTTTTTCTTTCTGCACTTGCACAATAAATAACTTACTATCGCTACTTTGGTATTTAGGTCGATCATCTAATAACACCCGAGACTGAATCTATTAGAACTCTAGCCAAGGGACCAATTACTGCCATCAAAATATAGCCAAGTTTCTGCGTGAATGGGTTTAGGTTCAAGTCAACAAATGCTCTAATTAGAGACAGCTTTCTGGATCTAGATTCCACGAAAAATAGTTGTTTGTGTATCAAATCTTCGAACTACAAAAAAGTCGATCCAGGCAATGATTTTTTTGGCATCTTACGAGAGATTATGGAGTTGACATATAATTATGGCACAGAACTTGCTAAGATCATGTTATTCAAGTGTGAATGGTTCGATCTGATTCAAGATCAAGGGTGGAAAATTAACAAGCATGGCCTTGTGGATATAAACTACAAGCGTAGATATCAAGGCTATGAATCATTTGTCCTATCAAGTTAGGCTCAGCTCATGTACTTTACAACTTATCCTAGACGGGGGACAACAAGGTCAGATTGGTGGGCATTATGCAAGACTAAAGCTAGAAATACCTTTGACATTGACGAAATAGCTTATCAGGAGGATGAGCTACCTCTTGTAACAAATATTATAGATGTGGACTCAACGAAAGTTACTTATTACACGAGTAATAATATAGAAGATATAAAATTATCCGAAGAGGAAGACGAAGATGATGACGAAGTAGATGAAAGTGAAGATGAGGAGGACGAGGAAGGCAAACAAGATAAATTTTCTGAAGATGATTGAAAATAAAATATTTTGCCTGTAGAATGTACTATATTTTGACTGTAGAATATACTAATTTGATAAAGATATGTATTATATTTTGACTATAGAATTTACTATCTATTTAGACTTATGACACCACTAGTTATTTACTGTATAATTCTATGAATGCTATGAGATATGCATAATATTTTAACTGTAGAATGTACTATATAATTGTGTATTTCTTTATTCATCATAAGTTGTAATCATGTACGAAAGGACGACGCGGAGGGTTCGACATGTCCCGAGGTAGACGGAATACTCCTCCGGTACTGCCTACTGTTGGTTCTGGATCATCGTCGCCTAGTACTCCAGTATATCGATCAGTCACATCTCGGACTGCGACGACGTTACATGGCATCACTCCTGGGACGAGTAGTTCTAGGCCTGATAGTACTCCCTCGTCCAGCGTTCCTTCTGCTGACAGAACCATGTAGACAGATGAGCATATGGAGGAGATCGAGCCGACGTTATCCCAGCATCAGCTAGATCCTCCATGCGCACCTCCGGAGGAGACGAGGACAGAGATTTGGGCTGACGGTACTAAGTAAGTCAATTAGATGGTTTAGCATCATATATATCGTGTATTTCTTTATTCATCATATATTGACTTTTTAGATAAAAATAATTATCTCTGTATAGATATCGTCCCTCGTTGGTACAGAGACGCCTCGGCCTCTTTCTGAGGAACAACTATGGTGGCCTTGGATCAACTACTCTGAAGCTCCGGAGGAGAGGAAAGCGTTCTGGTTTGCGCACTTCAAGGTAAAAGTATATTATTTAAATCCTTTAATTTTTGCATATTATATAACTTACTAAATTATTTATTGTAGCAAACGTATTTCTATCCTCCGCACCGGACCAAGTTGATCGAGTAGATATTTCCTGCCGTTGTCGCCAAGCTTATCTGTGATGCTCTGGATGACCAGAAGGCTCGTGATCGCGTTGGAAAACTGATCCAAGGTTGGATCACACCTGAGAAGTGGACTACGATGAGGGCTAGATTCGACGATCCGTGGTACAAGAAAATATCTGAAAAGTCCAAGGCGGCTAGGCAAAAGTCAGCAAAGGGGTGTGGTGGCTCGATTCCGATGACGAAATATTTTCGTCATTTGGTATATTTTTTATTTTAGATATATTATTTTAATGCAAGCACGATAAAATGGTAGTAGGAAAAAAGTTTAATGCAAACATGGTGACCGTCTTCCTGGCCACCCATCGAAAGGTCAGAAATCTCATTGATGAGAGGGCCTCCCAGACCTATGTAAGTATTAATTTACTTTGTGTTAATTTTAATATAACTTAGGCAATTATCTGTATCCAAACCTTTCTAGACCGAGTATCTTAGGCTGCATGAGCGGGCGACTGCTAGTGCACCTACAGCGGGAGAGGCTGGTACTTTCTCGCAGCCTTCTCCAGCTCCGTCGACGGATAATCTGTGGGTGACCGCCGCTGGTGGTCTCTAGAAGGGTACGTACTACGGTACGGTATCCTATCGCACCCTTGTTGCGATGCAGTCATCTAGGGCCTCCTCGACAAGTGTCTATTCCACACAGCCCTCGCAGTCGTCATCCCGAGTCCAAGAGGCTGTTGATCGTCAGATTGCGTCTCTCCGTGATGAGTTGCTGTAGAGGATAGAGGAGTAACCCCCATCCAAGCCGCAGGCGGACGATGAGACGCTCATCGCATGATTTGATATGCTCGAACGCAGCATCAGGGAGCTCCGAGATTTGATAGCTGATCTTAGAGCGTCGATAGAGCGCAGCATGATGGAGTTGCATGCATCACACCTGTCCATGGGCGAGAGGCTGACGATGATGAAGGATTCAATGGTTCATAGCAGTACAAGGCTATTATCTATCATGGATTCATACAACCAGTGACTAGTATAGTTGGAGCAGATACGTCCTCCTGGTGCGCCTACAATGACACAGACTCCACCGACGTCACTGCCTTCTCCATCAATATCGGTGTCGATTTTATGGGAGCAGTATGATCTGTTCTTATCCTTCATGCGCGCCGGTGGTCATCCTCCTGCAGATCTAGAGTAGTCCTAGTTATGACCGTTTATTGATAGTTTGTATTTCTGACCTATGATATTTGGTTATTTATGAATATTTTTTTATTTTTGAGGCATTCAGACATTATTTCTGGTATTCTTTAGGACGATGCTTTCAGACTCAGTTATATGGATATTTGCTGTATTCTTTACGACGAAATGTTCTCCTGATTTGGTTTGTAATCTCAATATTTTGTTTTCTTCAAATTTTATTATATTATTTATATTAAATATATGTTAATTTACTAGTGTTGAGTGTTCAACCGAAGGGGGTCGGTGAACCCAGCAAATTCAACGGAGGGTTACTTCGGATCTATTAGTACAAATTGTGAATTCATAAACTACAGAAAGAATAGTTTGGAAACAATTCAGTATTCATTTTTTTATTTTTTACTATATCTTTAGCGACATTTTAGCGACATTTTGCAACGTTTAGCGACATCACCTCACGTCGCTAATTACGTCGCTATATTCATCGTTAAATACGTCGCTAAATAAGTTGCTGTCCGTCGTAAATTGTTGACATGGCAGTATTGTCAGGTCATATTAACGTCGCTAAATTAGTCGCACAACGTCGCTAAATGAGTCGTACATACGTCGCTATAAAAGTCGCTATTTACGTCGCAACTAACGTTGCTATATACGTCACTAATTTAGCGACATATAGCAACAAAAATATACGTCACTAATTTAGCAACGATGCGTCGCTGCACGTCGCTAATATAGCGACGCATATACGTCACTAGAAAATGTCGAAATAACGACATTTGACGATATTTTTTCTGTCAACGACTAGTTTAACGGTGACTTCAACAAAATATCGCTAATTACGTCGCTAAAGTTATTTAGCGACGTTTTTTGCCATTTAGCGACGTTTTTTTACGTCGCTAAATTGACTTATTCTGGTACTGAGGCACCAACTCTCATATGGCCCTTTAGATGACATCCTCATACCAAGTTACTCACGTCTCTCTATATTATTATACTAGTTACTAAAATTCTTGTGCCTAAACTTTTATAGTACTTGAGGTACTCCAGCTCTTATTACTAGGGTACTCTTTCTATCTGATAATTGGTTCAACTCATACTCTAACACTTGTTAATCACCCTAAGGATCTCATCTATACATTAGTATCACAATACATACATAATTACCTTCTAGCCATTACGACCACTATACTCTATATTAGCAAGGTACTATACCAACTTAACTTACTTATATATATATATATATATATATATATATATATATATATATATATATATATATATATATATATATATATATATATTGTCTCTCTCCTCTACTGCTTGGATCACTTGTATTATTACTTTCAAATACTTTTCTATCCATATTAACTGATACACCAATCTAATATTATCACACAAAATACTTACTATTACTAGCACATTACTCAACTAATCCCTGATATAGAAACAATAGCACTTTTGATATAGTAACATTAGCTTCCCACCAGAGAGAACTCCTCCAGGGACTTGTTAATTCGTAGACGTAGGAATAGGGTGTCTGGATATGCCCTTAATGTTCTAGGATACTAGCTTTATCATTAGATCACCTCATCACACTTACTAGAACTAATGATCACTTGCATCCAATGCACTAGTTATTAACTTCTATAATACACATGTTTCACTTCACCCTCAAAGGCAGACATATGGTTTCATATCTCTATTGATATATATGTATCTCCCCTTAAATCTTTTACAGACGGATACACTAATCAGTGATACACTATATATCTTCCATAACTAATCTTGATATTTCTCAACCCATGACACACTATCAAAAAATTTAATTCTCAGGCTTCCACTTCCTGATACTTATAAACTTTCACACTGACATTCATTACCCACTGTGCATTCTGCATACAATTTCTAGACACTCTTCTACCTATTGCTTCCAATATATCACTAGTCTCAATATCAGGTAATATATCCATCACTAGTCATATACTGGCACACTCCTATCTACTCACATCACGAATCTACTTCTAAGCTAAAGAATGATGGTACAAAATCCTACAATAATAGGAGTGGATAAGTATTGAGATGATATTGTAAGAACCAATTTAAGATACAACCTGATAATCATACACGTCTGTCCAAAATTATGACACTTATAATCCTCGCCACGCCAGTAAGCATAGTTGCGGTAAACGATAGATTCCATAACTAAGGTATGCAAACCCTATAATCATGTCATCTAGAATCCTCACCATGCCAACCGGTATGGCTGCGAGAAACTCTAAATTTCATAACTAAGATATGTACATCCGAAGTCAGGTTTTCTACGTTTCTGCCACGCTAGTTAATATGGCTGCGATAAACTCTAGGCTCCATAACCAAAGCAGATGTTTTACCTTTCTCACTGTTCTCATCAACATATGTCATCAAAAGATACCGTAATTTAGTCCGTAAAATTTATCTCGATATGAAATCAAACTCAACAATGACACCAAGAATTAAATTGAACAACCGATTCACCAAGAAACAAATTCAATAACAACGAGTAAGAGCAGACAAAAATAAGGGAAAATATTTGAATTAGAATTTATAATAAGATTCTCAAGGGTCGTCACAGGAATCTCTCAAAAAATTTATGATTGAGTATCCTCTCATCCGAATATCTTATATTCTTTATCCTATATCCTATCGCAGGCTCGTAGTAGTACAACTAAGCCGACGTACTACCACGATATCGCACAACTTGCGAAACCTGACCTGCATGGGCCACCACAAAAATGTGTCATGACCCGCACCTGGTGAAGGGGCACGAGTACGTGTGTACGTCCAGCCTATACCGTAGCATCGGTGGTAGAATGTTGTCTATGTCAACTATACTATCTAATCTATCTCACAATAATATTTTCTCTGCCAACAATATCTCAACTCCAAGAAGGGGGCACTAAACTTAATGTATCACAATACTCAATCACAATTCTATAGCACAATAAGATATCAAAGAAGTCTAACATAACGATGCAGTTAAAAATATAACAACAACAAATATAAATAATATTCAAATCTCAAATATACGCCAAAAACAAATCTGGTACCAAAATGCTAAAGAAAATTAAGTATGCTAACTAGTGATCTGGATAAACCTCCCGACAATCACTCCAAAACTAGTAGGTCCATGTCTTCACCATCTATAGATCGAGGTCCGTAGTATGTCAGACACTAATTCGGATCCTCTGAAAAATGCTATCCAGTCAGGAATGGAGTGAAGTACAACCCAATAGCAGTTCCAATTAATTGACAAAAACTATAAAACATTAAACTAGAGGTTGCTATCTACGATGAGAATATAACTGATAATCAAGAACAATAAAGGAATAAGCAAATCTTGCAACAAAATATAAATTAATGCGTACAAGAATGAAGGAGATGATCTATAATATCAAAAATAGAACAGGGTACTCTATTAACTGAAATAGAATCTACAATATACTATGTGTTTGAGATATTAACTAAATATGTGATCGGCTTGGAAGATTTAATGATTACACTAAGGAGCTAACTCAACCATACGTGAATTGCATGATTAGTTAGTAGCCAATGATTACACTACTAGCCGATAGTTCTTGATCACAAATTTAATTGGTATTTCCCCCACCCCGACTGATACGATGGATCAAATCATGACACGTTACTAGCCAATGTATCCAATGTTTAACCTATAATATTTAATGTTATCCAATACCAACAAAGAGAAGTATTCGGTACCATCTCAATAATCATGGTAACATCTCATGGCTGACGATCCAATAACAATACCAATCCGTGTACCATCGTGTCAAGAATCATAAGTAACATTTCTAAATACTTAAATTATAGTAGTAATTAAATAATGGAAACTATCAGAAAATGTACTTGCCTGTGGTCCAAAGCAAATTATGCAAATCGGTGTCCGAACTGGTGTCACACAGACATATATATAGAATATTGTATTAATACAATGTTTGAAATGAAAATGAGTTAAACTAGTTCAGTTCTAGGTCATAAAGCTATTTCTAAGTCAAAACAGTCAAACTAGGTCAACTCTAGGTCAAACTTGGTCAAACTAGTTATTTTTAGGTTGTATGAGTCTATCTCTACGATATTGGGTCCATACACTACGCCACTAGGCCACACTAGCTATACTAGGATACTAGAAAACATATAAGATACCGTATTCTAAGATACGCAAAAAAATAGATATAAAATATCATAATATGTATATACAACCAATATTATTTAATATTCCTAACTAAACTAATGCTAAGTGGATACCTTGGCGTTGAACTAAAAGCGGTATCACACCACCTACACTCCCATCTTGATGTGCAAACCCAATAGCTTGAGTAAAACCCAATACCTTGACATTACCTTGGTATCACAAGGTAATTCAACATCTAACATATAACTAACTACTCATACACCTCACTATACATTAATATGTATTTAAAACTTATAACAATAATATTCTAAACTATATACTAACATCTCCTTGATATTTAATACCCGTACCCAAGATATCTCCACTATCATTACCTTGGTGTACCCCAAGGTAATCTAGAAATAATACTAACCAATGCTAATTAGTGCTTGTGTATATATATATCTCATGTATATATATATATATATATATATATATATATATATATATATATATATATATATATATATATATATATATACTAACTTATATAACCACAACTTACTAACTTATCAAAATATATAATTAACTTATCAATATATACAATATTAAGCACTGCTTACTGCAGCTTACTGTAGCTTACTGTAGCTCACTGCAGTTTACTGTAGCTCACTGCAGCTTACTGCAGCTTATCGCTGCTTACTGCTGCTTTCTGCTTCTGCTGCAGTTGCTTATTGCTGCTTTCTGCTTCTGCTGCAGCTGCTTTATTCTGCTTCTGCTTCTACTGCTGCTGTTGCTGCTGCTTCTGCTTCTGCTTCTGATTTCTGCTGCTTCTCAGCTTACTGCTTCTTGCTGCTTTTCAGCTGCTTCTCTCAGCTTTTCTTCTACTGTTTATCATTGCGTTTCTTCACAGTTTTCATTGTTTTCTCATTGTTTTTCCATTGTTTCTTCTCCTCTCAAGCTCACACACATAAATACACAACTCATATATATATATATATATATATATATATATATATATATATATATATATATATATATATATGTATATATATATATATATATACATATATACACATATATATATATATACATATATATATATATATATATATATATATATATATATATATATATATATATATATATATATATATATATATATATATATATATATATATTGCTGCTTCCTGCTTCTGCTTCTGATTTCTGCTGCTTCTCGGCTTACGGCTTCCTGCTGCTTTTCAGTTGCTTCTCTCAATTTTTTCCCACTGCTTATTATTACTTTTTTTTTCCACAGTTTTCATTATTTTCTCACTGTTTTTCCATTGTTTCTTATTCCCTCAAGCTCACACACATAAATACACACCTAATATATATATATATATATATATATATATATATATATATATATATATATATATATATATATATATAACTATAATACATATATGTATACATATAGCTATATTAGAGAAGCACATGAACTTCCTACTCTCAAATTATCACCCACACGTCACAAAAAAATATAAAATATACACATAAAATTTATATATACATAAATATCATATAAAAATTATAATTACAATATCTATAATCAAGGTAAATTGAATTAAAATGCAAGAAAACAAATACGTGGAGTACATCGCACCCATATCACACTAGATCTATGATACGCTTGCGATACGAGTCTACCACACAACTAAACGTACCCCGAAGGACACGAGCAAGTCTAAAATAATAATTATGAACAATACGAAGAGCTAGCTACTCAACTACGTGTCCATGTCAAAATATGACATGCTCAAACCCCCGTGTCGGAGGAAAACTCCCAAATCAATTCGTATCGCCAAATTATCGGGATACAGCCTACACGTATCCAATTATGGACACAACACTAGCCACACACAATCAAACACATTTTAATTTGGTCTAATTGACCAATTGACAAACACAAAATGTGTCAATCTCAAAATTCTCCCAAAATTGTTACAAAATACTACATAACTTTCTCTATAGGCCTCCTATGAAGCTAATTCCAATTCCTATGGGTAGCCTTAGCATATGGGGTGGTTTCTAAAGATTAAATCACATATTTAGAGTCTAATTAAAGGAAGAAAATTGAATTATACCTATTAAGAGATGAATTCTCAATGAAATCTCCAAATTGGGTGAAAAGAGTCTCCAACTTATAGATCCTTGCTTCTCCTTGTAGATCCTTGCTTCCTCCTTATAGACCCTTTCTCTAATAGCCTCTAATGATAATTTGGAAAGAAATTGGAAAAAATTTTGGGTAAAATTTGATGTGGGAATGAAAAATTTTGGTTGAGGAAAATTCTAGATCTAGATTGGAAATGTAAAAATGAAGAGAGAGAATGTTTTCACCCCCTTATATAGACCGACCCCTACCCCTTGCTCAAGCTATCATGTAATATATAAAATACCATTTGGGACCTCTCATGAAGAAATTAATTAAGGAGGGAAGGTTCTAGTCTAATGGGTTTAACTTAATTAATCATCCTTCTAATGATTGGGCTTATTATTGGGCTCAATTCTAACTAGAATTAAATGTTGGTCCATAGATCTAATCTAAACTAGTTAGGTCTACTAACATAAGTCCAAAAAAAATCTAACATTCTAATAATATATAAATAATATAATAAATCAATATTCAATATGTACAATATTTAATTAATTACCAAATGACTAAAATACCCTTTCCAAGAAAATGTGGTAGTGACAAGTCTACCCCCCTTAGCAGAATTTTGTCCTTAAAATTAAAACTCTCACCCCACTCTCTCAAGCTAGTCATAACCTATTTATACAAATTTACTATGGTCAACCCCATTAATCATAGTCCAAAATAGTCCTATCATATAACATACAATCCTACCAATCTACTGAAAGAGAAACCATACTTGGATGTAGTTTCTAACTATCATAAATTTCAGTATCTGCCCTGCTGGGGTGTCTCCCTCTACTAGTACGGGATAATCTGCTATATCACCGGTGGCCTAGTTTATCTTACACTAATCATTCACTAATCATCAACCTAGTCAAAAAAATTTTAATACTGAGGCTTACCAAATACTAGTGATATACTATTGTTCTAGGTCATGGATATACTTAACTCACTGGCACTTGCTACCTAGGATATTATTCAAAATACCAGTAAGATACTACCTCCTTTATCTGTTTCAGTTCTTGTAATCACCAAAATTTCTCAACCATTCTCTTGCAAGGAACACTTGTATATTTTTTTAATCATATGCTTTATTAGTAGACCCTTGTCCAACTTGAATATCCCTAATAGGATGCCTACTCAAATCTTGTTACTGTATACACAAGGCACCAGCTCTCATATGGCACTTTTCATCCTCATACCAAGTTACTTACGTCTCTTCTCTATATTATTATACTAGTTACTAAAATGCTTGTGCCTAAACTTTCATAGTACTTGAGGTAATCCGGCTCTTATTACTAGGGTACTCTTTCTATCTGATACTTGGTGCAACTCATACTCTAACACTTGTTAATTACCCTAAGGTTCACATCTATATATTAGTATCATAATACATATACAATTACCTTCTAGCCATTATGACCACTATACTCAATATTAGCAAGGTACTATACCAACTAAACTTACTTCTCTCTCTCTCTCTCTCTCTCTATATATATATATATATATATATATATATATATATATATTGTCTCTCTCCTCTACTGCTTGGATCACTGGTACTATTACTTCTAAATGCTTTTCTATCTATATTAACTGATACACCAATATAATATTATCACACAAGGTACTTACTATTACTAGCACATTACTCAACTAATCCCTGATATAGAAATAATATCTCTTTTGATATAGTAACATTCGCTTCCTAACTACACAATATATTCTTTTAATGTTCTAGGATACTAGCTTTATCATTAGATCACCTTATCATACTCACTAGAACTCATGATCACTTGCATACAATGCACTAGTTATTAACTTCTATAATACACAAGTTTTACTTCACTTTCAAAGGCAGGCACATGGTTCCATATCTCTACTGATGTATATGTATCTCCCCTTAAACCTTTTACAAACGGATACACTAATCAGTGATACACTATATATATCTTCTATGACCAATCTTGATATTTCTCAACCCATGACACACCATTAAAATTTTTAATTCTCAGGCTTCCACTTCCTGATACTCATGAACTTCCACACTGACACTCATCACCCATTATGCATTCTGTATATAATATCTATACACTCTTCCACTAATTGCTTTCAACATATCACTAGCCTCAATATCAGGTGATATACCCATCACTAGTCATATACTGGTACACTCCTATCTACTCACATCACGGCTCTACTTCTAAGCTAAAGAATGATAGGACAAAATCCTACAATAATAGGAGTGGATAAGTATTGAGATGATATTTTAAGAACTAATTTAAGATACAACCTGATAATCATATACGTCTGTCCGAAATTATGACACTCAGGATCATCGCCACTCTAGTAAGCATAGCTGCGATAAACAATAGATTCTATAACTAAGGTATACAAACCCTATAATCATGTCATCTAGAATCCTCACCATGCCAACCGGTATAGCTGCGAGAAACTATAAATTATATAACTAAGATATGTATATCCGAAGTCTGGTTTCCTACGTTTCTGTCATGCCAGCTAATATGGCTGCGATAAACTCTAGGCTCCATAACCAAAGCAAACGTTTCACCTTTCTCACTGTCCTCATCAACATATGTCATCAGAAGATACCATAATTTAGTTCGTAAAATTCGTCTCGATATAAGATCAAACTCAACAACGACACTAAGAATTAAATTCAACAACCGATTTACCAAGAATCAAATTCAATAACAATGAGTGAGAGTGAACTAAAATATGGGGAAATATTTTAATTAGAATTTATAATAAGATTCTCAAGGGTCGTCCCAGGAATCTCTCATGAAATTAATGATTGAGTATCCTCTCATCCTAATATCTTATATCATTTATCCTATATCCTATCGCAAGCTCGCAGTAGAACAACTAAGCCGTTATACTGCTACGACATCGCACAACTTACGAAGCCTGACCTGCATGGGCCACCAAAAAAATGTGTCATGACTCGCACCCATGAAGGAGCACGAGTACGTGGGTACGTCCAGCCTACGTCGCAGCATCGGTGGTAGAACACTGTCTATGTCAACTATATGATCTAATCTATCTCACAATAATATATAATCTGCCAACAATATCTCAACTCCAAGAAGGGGGCACTAAACTTAATGCAACACAATACTCAATCACAATTCTATAGCATGATAAGATTTTAAAGAAGTCTAACATAACTATATAGTTAAAAATATAATAACTATAAATAAAAATAATATTCAAATCTCAAATATACGCTAAAAATAAATTCGGTACCAAAATGCTAAAGAAAACTAACTATGCTAACTAGTGATCCGGATAAACCTTTCGACAATCACTCCAAAACTAGTGGATCCATGTCTGCACCATCTATAGGTCGATATCCATAGTATGTCGGACACTAATCTTTCGGATCCTCTGAAAAATATTATCCAGTCAGGAATGGAGTGAAATACAACCTAATAGTAGGTCCAATTAATTGAAAAAACAATAAAACAGTAAAGTAGAGAATGTTATCTACGATGAAAATATAATAGATAATCAAGAACAATGAAGGAATAAGCAATACTAGCAACAAAATATGAATCAATGCGTACAAGAATGAAGGAGATGAATTATAATGTCAGAAATAGAACATGGTAATCTATGAACTGAAATAGAATCTACAATATACTATGTGTTTGAGATACTAACTAAATATGTGATCGGCTTGGAAGATTCAATGATTACACTATGGAGCTAACTCAACCATACATAAATTGCATGATTAGTTAATAGCCAATGATCACACTACTAGCCGATAGTTCTTGATCACATATTTAATTAGTATTTCCCCCGCCCCGACTGATACGATAGATCGAATCATAACACGTTACTAGCCAATGTATCCAATGTTTAACCTATACTATTTGATGTTATCCAATACCAACAAGGAGCAGTATTCGATACCATCTCAATAATTAAGGTAACATCTCATGACTGACGATCTAATAATAATACCAATCCGTGTACCATCGTATCAAGAATCATAAGTAATATTTCTAAATACTTAAATTATAGTAGTAATCAAATAATGAAAACTATCAGAGAATGTACTCGCCTGTGGTCCAGAGCAAATGATGCAAATCGGTATCCGAACTAGTGTCACACAGACCTATATATGGAATATTGCATTAATACAAGATTTGAAATAAAAATGAGTTAAACTAGTTCAGTTCTAGGTCATAAAGCTATTTCTAAGTCAAAATAGTCAAACTAGGTCAACTCTAAGTCAAACTAGGTCAAACTAGCTATTTCTAGGTTGTATGAGTCTATCTCTAGGATATTGGGTCCATACACTATGCCACTAGGTCACACTAGCTATATTAGGATACTAGAAAACCAATAAGATACCATATCCTAAGATACGCAAATCACTACTAGAATAAGCAGGATTAGCGACGTAATTTAGCGACTCCTAGTAAAAACGTCGCTAAATCAGCGACTCCGTAAAAATCGTCGCTAGACGTCGCTAAATGGCGATATTTAGCGACGTTTAGCGACTTTTATTAAGATTTTAAAAGATTAGTCGCTATAAGTTCAATTAAGGTCGCTAAACGTCGCTAAAATATCTGATCCAGCAATGTTTAGCGTCGTAATTAGCGACGTATCTATCGAAAATATTTAGCAACTTATTTAGCAACATCTTTGACGTCGCTAGATTTTATTTTAGCGACGTTTTTATTTGACGTCGCTAAACATCGCTAAATTTTGGTTAATTAGGGCTCGGTTTTCTTTTCCCCCATCTGTCGATTTCGAAAGTTTTCGATTTCCCCCGCCCTCCCCCTCTCCGGCGATCGGCTATCCCCGGCTGCGGCTACTCCGGCACCCCCCTCCTCCTCCTCAAGCTCTAGGTAATCTCTCTCTCTCTTATGTGACACTGACACAACTGATGACTGGACAAACACGACACACGCACACAGATACGACACACGCACACAGACATGACACACGCAGACAGACACTGACAGACACACATGACAAACACACACAGACGCAGATACACACACACACACTCACACAGACACTGACACTAACACTGACACTGACACACACTGACACACACACACACACACTGAAACACATACAATATTCTATCTTCACTATAGATGTTTCTTTCTAGTTTGTCTTGTGCAGAGGAGCATTGCACTTGTATGCACTGAGCATCCATGTCTCTCTCCCCCCACAGGCCTTGCTACTATGTCCTCCATATTTTACTTACTATGATGATCCCCCTCTGCCTCTATAAGAAGTAGAGACCCTTCGTGATGTACAGTTACTTTAGTACCTTGTAAATTTCTTACAGTACAGCCTAGTTTTATTGAATTGCTAGAATTATCTGCTTCTGGAGATCTGGATCCTGATTCAATTATCAGGTTCTTCAGGGGATCAAGGAGAAGAAACCATTGGAGTTTGCACAGTTCCTACTTTAGCAATGGGTGCAGCAGAAATTAGTTGTGGAATTCAAGAATTATTCTAGATTTAGCTTATGATTCCTCTATTCCTGAATTCTTCGGTCTAGATGGTGCCTCTGTATATTTATAGAACAATGCGGCAGGAATTAGTTGTGGAAATTCTAGATTTAGCTTATGATACCTCAATTCCTGAATTCTCCTGTCTAGATGATGCCTCTGTATTTATAGAACAACTATATTGATAACTAGTAAATACAACAACTATATTGATAACTAGTTGCTCTAGATGAGCTTTGGGCCTGGGCTTCGAGGGATGCACTATGTAGCAAAAGACACCATTGGCAACTCTTGTAAGCCAAGGCTTAACATAAGATCTAATCCATTTTATGTTTGTGTGTGTGGGCCTGGGCTTCGAGGGATGCACTATGTAGCAAAAGAGGCCATTGGCAACTCTTGTAAGCCTAGGCTTAAAATTGTTCATTCAATTTAATATGGGAAGTTAAGTAATTACGCATAGACAAAATATTTAAAAACTAAGAGACTTGGCCTCTTTTCAAGTAGTAAAAAAAACTATTGTTTGCTTTTACCAATAGTATAAAATATTTAAAAACTAAGAGACTTGGCCTCTTTTCAGTTGTTTTGAATATTGCTTATTTTAGACTTTGATAAATGAAAGTATGTATTATATCAGTTATGATTTTTATAGTACGGTTAAGTTATGAAGTTAGATGATAAACCACTGTATGTAATGATTTATATGATACATACTGTCATTTTTGCAGAAGTATCTAGAAATGGATATGAATTACTATCTGGGTCATCGTTCGTGGATGTACAACCGTCATCCTGATGACATGTGCGGTGTGCGGGATGAATTCATTGAGGGTGTACAGCAGTTCCTGCAGTTCACCAAGGCTTTCCCTCAGTACATGGACGGTACCAAAATTAAGTGTCCGTGTGTGAGATGTCGCAACAGGAAATATCATCCAGAAGTGGAAGTTACATATCATTTATACTCGAAGGGCTTCACTCCGAATTACTATCAGTGGACCGCGCACGGAGAACTTGTATCTCTAGCATCGGAGTCGGAGCCCTATGTGGAGCCGCATATGGATGTCCAAGACCATGATGCTTACGACGACAGGTTGGTGAACATGGTTTATGATGCGGCGGGGCCTAGTTTCAATCCGGACAATTATGATATGGCGGGACCTAGTTTCAATCCGGACAATTATGATGCAGCTGAGGAGGCACCGAATGCTGATGCTGCAAAGTTTATGGAGTTGCTGGAGAATGCAAGGACTCCACTATATCCTGGTTGTGAGGATCATTCACCGTTGGAGGTGGTTACAAGATTATTGAGCATCAAGTCCGATTTTAACATATTGCAAGAATGCTATAATCGACTGCTCGATTTGATTATTGAGATCTTGCCCGAGGGTGCAAAGTTGCCTAAAGACTTCTATCGATCTAAGAGGATGGTGAGATCGTTTTGGATGGGATACGAGAAAATCGATGCATGTCGCAACGGGTGCATGTTGTACTACAAAGACGACAAGGATGAAGATGCGTGCAGATTCTGTGGTGCTGATCGCTACAAGGCCACTGTTAGAGGAAAGTCTGTCGGTGCAAGGAAGCCTACCGATTCGATGCACTACTTGCCTTTGACGCCGCGGTTGCAGCGGTTGTTTATGGTTAAGGAGACTACAGAAAACATGAGTTGGCACAGGCGAAAACAGATCGAAGGAGTATTGGCTCATCCATCCGATGGAGAAGCATGGAAGCACTTTGATCGACAGTATCCACATTTTGTCGAGGAAGCGCATAATGTCAGATTGGAGCTCTCCTCTGACGGTTTTACCCCATTCGGACTTTCGGGCTCCCAGTATTCGTGTTGTCCTGTGATCGTCACTCCGTACAATCTACCGTCTTGGATGTGCATGAAGACTCCGTATATGTTCCTAACCATTATTATCCCGGGTTCGAACAATCCGAAGAGGAATATCGATGTGTATTTACAGCCTTTGATAGATGAGTTGAATCAGCTGTGGGAAGTAGGTGCCAACACGTACGATGTTTTTAGAAAGCAGAATTTTCAGATGAGGGCAGCACTTATGTGGACCATCAATGACTTTCCGACCTATGGAATGTTATCGGGATGGAGCACCCTTGGTCGTCTCTCATGTCCGTATTGCATGGACCATTCTCAGGCTTTCCATCTCCGTCGGCGGACGACCTGTGGGTGACCGCAGCTGGTGGTCTCCAGAGGGGTACGTACTACGGTACGGGCTTCTATGGCACCCTGGTTGCGACGCAGTCATCTAGGGCCTCCCCGACAGATGCGCATTCCACACACCCCTCGCAATCGCAGCCCTCGCAGTCGTCGACCAGAGTCCAGGAGGCCGTTGACCGTCAGATTGCGTCTCTCCGTGACGAGTTATTGCAAAGTATGGAGGAGCAGCCACGGTTCCAGCCGCAGGTGGACGATCCGATGCTCATCGCACGATTGGATATGCTCGACCGCAGCATGACGGAGCTACGGGAATTGACAAATGATATTAGAGCCTCCAATGACCGCAACATCATGGAGCTGCAGGCGTCACAGCTATCGATGGGCGAAAAGCTGACGAGGATGCAGGATTCAATGGGTCATAGCAGTACGATGTTGTTATCTACCCTGGATTCTTACAACCAGCGACTCGCAGACTTGGAGCGGGCATGGCCTCCACCGACGTCACTCCCTTCTCCATCGACATCGGTGTCGATTCCACAGGACGAGTATGAGGAGTTCTTATCCTTCAAGAGCGCCGGTGGTCAGCCTCCTGTAGATCCGCAATAGTATAGTTATTTTTATTATTATTTAGGATGCGATTGTATATTATGAATTATTGATACTTCAACAATAGGCTTGATGTATGATGCTTCTTGGGGTTCTTTAATTTTTTTAGTTAATTTAATTGGATTATATAGTTATCTGGCATATCCACATTTGTCCTATACTATAATCGAAGATTGATCTGGACAAGACACTGGATCGGACCAAATTGGTTCAACCAGTAGATTAATCTAAGTAGCCCCAAGTTCAATTCCTTCTGGACACAATTTTTTTTATTTTTTTAAAATTAGCGGCGTTTTTAGCGACGTTTAGTGACGTTAAGTTACGTCGCTAAATACGTCACTAATTAGCGATGTTGTGACAAGTCGCTAAATACGTCGCTAATGACGTCGCTAAATACGTCGCTATACGTCGCCAATTGCTGACATGGCAGAATAGCCAGGTCATTAAAGACGTCGGTGTAATGTCGCTATATAAGTCGCTAATCAGCGACGTTTAGCGACTTTAATAAACGTCGCTATTTAGTGACTCGGCGTCGCTAAACGTCTCTAAATTTTGCGACACATTAAAGTCGCTAAAAAAGTTGGTATAGTGACGTTTAGCGATATTTTTTTTTGCGACTTGGTTTTTTGCAACAACTTTATAACGTCGCTAATTACGTCGCTAAACCGAATTAGCAACATCATTTGGTTTTTTAGCGACATTTTTAGACGTCGATAATTTGACTTTTTCTGGTAGTGAATAATTAGATATAAAAATATCATAATACGTATATACAACCAATATAATTTAATATTCCTACTAAACTAATGCTAAGTGGATACCTTGGCTTTGAACCAAAAGCGGTAACATACCACCTACACTCCCATCTTGATGTGCAAACCCAATAGCTTGAGTAAAACCCAATACCTTGACATTACCTTGGTATCACAAGGTAATTCAATATCTAACATATAACTAACTACTCATACACCTCACTATACATTAATATGTATTTAAAACTTATAACAATAATATTCTAAACTATATACTAACATCTCCTTGATATTTAATATCCGAACCCAAGATATCTCCACTCTCATTAACTTGGTGTACCCCAAGGTAATCTAGAAATAATACTAACCAATGCTAACTAGTACTTATATATATATATATATATATATATATATATATATATATATATACACACACACACTAACTTACTAATATATCCATAACTTACTAACATATCAAATTATATAACTAACTTATCAATATATACAACTAACTTATCAATATATACAACATTAAGCACTACTTACTGCAGCTTATTATAGCTCACTACAGCTTACTACAGCTTACTGCAGCTTACTATAGCTTATCACTGCATACTGCTACTTTCTGCTGCAGCTGCTTATTGCTACTTTCTGCTTTTGCTACGGCTGCTGCTTCCGGCTTCTGCTTCTGATTTCTGCTGCTTCTCGGCTTACTACTTTCTGCTGCTTTTCAGGTGCTTCTCTCAGCTTTTCTTCCACTACTTATCATTGCTTTTCTTTACGGTTTTCATTATTTTCTCACTATTTTTCTATTGTTTCTTCTCCCCTCAAGCTCACACACATAAATACAGACCTCATATATATATATATATATATATATATATAATATTATAATATTATAATACATATATATATACATATAGCTATATTAGAGAAGCACATAAAATTCATACTCTCCAATGACCACCCACACATCAAAAATATATAAAACATACACATAAAATATATATATATATACATATATATCATATAACAATTATAATTACAATATCTATAATATCTATAATCAAGGTAAATTGTATTAAAATGCAAAAAAATAAACACGTGGAGTGCATCGCACCTGTATTACACTAGATCAATGATACGCTTCCGATACGAGTCTACCACACAACCAAATGTACCCCGAAGGACACGATTAAGTCTAGAATAATAATTATGAACAATACGAAGAGCTAGCTACTCAACTACGTGCTCGTGTCAAAATATGAAATGCTCAAACCCCCGTGTCGGAGAAAAACCCCCAAATCAATTTGTATCGCCAAATTATCGGGATATGGCCTACACGTATCCAATTATGGACACAACACTAGCACATACAATCAAACATATGTCAATTTGGTCTAATTGACCAATTGACAAACACAAAATGTGTCAGTCTCAAAATTCTCCCAAAATTGACACAAAATACCAGATAACTTTCTCCATAGGCCTCCTATAAAGCTAATTCTAATTCCTATGGATAGCCTTAGCATATGGGGTGGTTCCTAATGATTAAATCATAGATTTAGAGTCTAATTAAAGGGAAAAAAACTAAATTGTACCTATTGGGAGATGAATTCCTAATAAAATTCTCAAATTGGGTGAAAAGAGTCTCCAACTTGTAGATCCTTGCTCCTCCTTGTAGATCCTTGCTTCCTACTTATAGATTCTTGCTCTAAGAGCCTCCAATGATGATTTGGGAAGAAATTGGGAAGAAATTTGAGTGAAATTTGATGTGGAAATGAAGAAATTTGGTTGAAAAAAATTCTAGATCTAGATTGGAAATATAAAAATAAAGAAAGAGAATATTTTCACCCCCTTATATAGGCCGGCCCCTACCCCTTCCTCAAGCTATCATGTAATGTCTAAAATACCTCTTGGGGCCTCTCAAGAAGAAATTAGTTAAGGAGAGAATGTTCTAATCTAATGGGTTTAACTTAATTAATCATCCTCCAAATGATTGGGCTTATTATTGGGCTCAATTCTAACTAGAATTAAATGTTGGTCCATGGACTTATCTAAACTAGTTAGGTCCACTAACATGTCCAAAAAAAAATCTAACATGTTAACAATATATAAATAATATAATAAATCAATATTCTATATGCACAATATTTAATTAATTACCAAATGACTTAAATACCCTTTCCTAGAAAATATGGTAGTGAAACTTGGGCTCATCGTTGTGTGATGCTACTTCATTAGGATGTAAGCCGTTTTGGTTGTGCATCACCAATAAATACTTGCTTAGTTCTGGTTGGATAGCTTAGACAGTCTGCAGGGCATACAACCATAGGAAATTCTCATATTACATATGGTAGTAATTAGGAATTATGATAACCCTAGTTAGTTAATGTTGCAAGTCATACTTATTGATTAGTCGTGATTGATGGATGGAGTCCATTTTCTACTTATGTCAGTTCTTGCCCTTGTACTTGATCTTGTCTTGGTTTATGCACATGTTTACTGCTATGCCATATTTCCTGATCCTGTACTTACATACTACTACTATTTAATTTACATGATCCTGTACCTGATCATATCTTCCTGTTTACTTTACATATTCCAGTTTTCTTTCATGTTTCCTGGTGTAATTTATTATTATCCGATGGTTACTTGTTGCCTTTCGTATATTATTATTTTCTTATATGCTGGTTTTAATTCATAATTTGGCCTCCTTTGTGGTATTTGATATTGTGATCTAACCCCACTAGTTTTGCATAGCCAGATCTTGTAGAGGAACCAGAGGATCTCCTTTATCTTCCGTTGGATGGTGACCACCCGAAGCACCAAACTATCAGAGTGGGTTTTTTCTTTATTCACCCGCTAGTATATGTATATTATTCTTTTATGGCATTTAGCCCCCGAGTACATGTTTAGTGTTAGCGTTATATACTAAAAGCATTACTTTGTATTAACTACAATTCCTATTTTTTCAATGAGAATCATATGGACAAATATTTGCATATTGTATTTGTTATAATGTTAATGCAAGTATCTGATATTATATATTATAGATAATATCGTTTGTGGCTTCACACAGAAGATCATATTATCAGTTTCTTGTAGAATATATAAATAATTCATAACCTAGATAGATTTGGACAAACCATTGGTAAGGTTGTAGTGGAATATGGTATTAGTCTATCTTGATTATAGGTTTATACTAGTACACTTTGTGTGTATTGAACATGACCACTTGAGGTTGTTCTCTTTGTACTGACTACATAAGTGAATAAACCTTTATTATTATGGATGCTTGTGCTCTTAATCCGGATATAATAACAGACATATATATATATGCAATGTGCATTATTTTGACTCATAAAATGGTGAGATTTATTATGGGTCAATAACCTCTATGAATTAGGTAATGGTATTTTGTGTATGATAGGTTATTAATTATAAAAATAATCCATGTCCCGATACGTCAGGTTAATGATGTCCCCTTAAGGAACTTAAAAGGATTGTCATGTGTAAAACCCTAACCCAAAAATAGATATTTTGTGTGTATTTTGTATTTCTTATATTTGTTTTAGATTATTTTTCAAAATAATTAAAATCCAATGATTATATTAGGACACTTCACCGTGGTTTGGATATTAATAATATAGGATGGCCCCAAAATCTGTATCTTCCTGCATAGGAAGTAGCCTACAAAGGAGACACTACCTGTAGGATCTTTTCATGGCACAAAAATTCGATCCCTTAGTGTTAGTATGACATTAGTGTAATGACCATAGATTAATTATTAAATATTTAGATATATTATATATATAATTTATTTGTGGTTATTTTTCTATCCCAACTTTTCTACAATTAGCATCCCATAATTTTTCGTGCCAAGTTAGACAAATTTTCTTTTTGTAAGATGTGTATATTATTTACTATTATTCTATTTTGTTGGATATCCATTTAATTATTTACTTAGTTAATTAGATAATATAATTATTTAATTTATTATAATTAGATAAAATATCTAATTATTAATTATAAAATATTTTCATAAAATATTCTGCGTGTAGTATTTTCTTAAAGCTTTATAAAGTAATTTTCTAGAATTTATTTTGTGTGCAAATATTCTTTTGGATTTTTAACCTCATTTATATATGTAATATATATAAATAAATATATATAGTTAATAATAATAATAATAACAATAATAATAATAATAATAGAAAAGAAAAGAAAAGTAAAACTAAAACTAAAACATAAATCCTTAACCTCAAGCTAATTCCTAAGCCCAACCTCTAACCCACAACTAAACTAACCGTGGCTATTCCCAATCCGCAGCATGAGAACCCCCGCAGCCCAACCTAGCTAACACCACACCCGCTGCTCATTACCCGCGGCCCAACCCCGCGACCCCGCGACCCCCTTCTCATCTCACCCCGCTTCTTCTATATATATATATATATATATATATATATATATATATATATATATATATATATATATATATATATATACCTATATTCTAAACCCTTGTCACTACCACATTTTCTAGGAAGAGTATTTTAGTAATTTCATATTTAATTAAATATTGTGCATGGTAAATAATTATTTATTATATTATTTAAATTATTGTTAGATGTTATTTATTTATTTTGGACTTGTGTTAGTGGACCTAACTAGTTTAGTTAGACTCATGGACCAACATGAATTAATTGTTAGAAATTAGCCCAATTAGAAGGCTCATTGTTAAGTAGATGGATTAAATTAATTAAACCATTAGACTAGAAGCTTCCCTCCTTAATTATTTCTTCATGAGAGGCCCCAAGGGGTATATTGGACAATTCATAGTAACTTGAGGGAGGGGAAAGGGGGCCGACCTATAATAAAGAGGGGGGGGGATTCTCTCTCCTCTTTTTATTTCAAAACTAGTTCTAGAATTTTTCTCAACCAAATTCTTTCCTTCCCACTTTATTTCTCTACCAAATTTCATTCCAATTCTTTCTCAAATCACCATTGGAGACTAGTGGAGCAAGGATCTAGAAGAAGGAAGCAAGGATCTACAAAGAGGAGCAAGGATCTACAAGTTGGAGGCAATTTTATCACATTTGGAGATTGCATTGGGAATCCATCTCTCAATAGGTATAATTCAATTTTTCCTTAATTTAGGTTCTAAATATAAGATTTAATCATGGAAAATCAACCCATATGCATAAGCTAACCATAGGATTTGATTTTGTGTTCATAGGAGGCCAATTAAAAAAGTTATAGGACTTTTTATGTCAATTTTGGGAGAATTCCGAGATTGACAATTGTTGTGTGTGTCAATTGGTCATATTGATCAATTTGGCATGTGCTTGTGTGTTTGGGGCAAGTGTCGTGTCCACAATTGGGTACGTGTAGGTCGTATCCCAATAATTTGGTGATACGTGTTGATTTGGGGGTTTTTCTCTGACACAAGACTTTGTACATATCATATTTTGACACAGACACATAGATTTGTATTTGACTCTTCGTATTGTTCATAAATAATATATGTGGCTTGTTCGTGTCCTTCGTGGTACGTTTGGATGTGCGGTGGACTTGTATCGCAAGCGTATCCTAGATCTAGTGGGATACGGGGTGATACGTTCCATGTGTGTGCAATTTAATTATAGATCTAATTCTCTTGTGTTCTTATTTCTTGGAGAAGTGTAATTATATATTGTATATATATATATATATATATATATATATATATATATTATTGTGATAATATGTATGTATTATTGTGTCTTAGATCTATCTATCTATTATATCTAGGTGTATATATATTTTTATGTAGCTATTATTCTACATAGGTAAGAACTATATATATTATAGCACATATATATATATATATATATATATATATATATATATATATATATATATATATATAGAGAGAGAGAGAGAGAGAGAGAGAGAGAGAGAGAGCGAGAGAGAGAGAGAGAGAGATAGATAGATAGATAGATAAATAGATATATATAAATATGTAGTTATATACCTACTTATATGATATATGCATTCATTTTGTGTATGAGTATATATACGTATACATATATGTGTTGTTATATATGTATATATTACTATACATTTGTATGCTATTGTTATATGTATTTAATATGTACATATATATGTGAAGATGTATGTATGTTATATATATGTTATATAGTCATAGTGTTATATATTATAGTTATATGTATTTTAGTATCTATTTATGGGTGTTATATATATATATATATATATATATATATATATATATATATATATATAAGGGGGAGAACATGAGCTTTAGCGACAGCAGGAACCGTCGCAACAGCAACCGTCACAGCAGCAGTAACACAACAGAGGCCACAGCAGGGGAAACAACGATAGCAGCCAGCGACAGTTGCAGAAAACTATCGCTAAAACAACAGCAGTATCAGCAGCGTATCAGGAGTTTTAGTGACAGTTTTAGCGACAGTTGCAGAAAACTGTCAATAAAATAGCAGTGTATCAATAACAACAGCAGCCTTCAACGACAGCGGGCAGAGTCTTCAGCGACAGTTTGGCAGTTTTATATAGTAGATATTATATATATATATATATAGATATATATATGTATATGGTATTTTAAAATATATATAAATATATTTATATGTGCTAATAGTATTTAATATATACTATATGTGTAATAATTATTGTAGTATATGTATATATCTACGGGTAGATAGTATAACTAGTATTTGGGTATTACCTTGAGAAACCAAGTAAGTACCAAGGTAATTAGGGATACCCAAGGTATTGGATTTGGGGTATTAAGATTATGATTTTATGTTGTGATACCAAGTTGGTTCAAAACCACGGTACCTATTTAATGATTATAATTAGGATTCTATATTATTAATAATTGTTTGACTTATATATTAATATTTTACCTATGGATTTACGTATCCGGAGATACGGTATCCTAATATTTAGGATATGGTTTTGTGACCTAGACTTTAGTATTTGAACCAATATTTTTGGAGTTAGACTCGTGCAACCTAGAAATAGGTAGTTGACCATAGTTTGACAATAGTTGACCATAGTTGACTTAGACTTGACATAGTTTAACTTTTGACTTAGAATTGACTTGTTGACCTAGAAGTTGATTAGTTTGACTTATTTTCTTTCCGGAACCTTATATTGATATTGTATTCCATATCTAGGTCTTCGAGGTACCGTGTCAGACATCGGTGTAAACCCCCGAATTTTCAAAAATATTAAAACTTGGATTTTTCCAATTTTCTGGAATTTTCTGGGAATTTTCTGAAATTAAAATCAAGGTTCTTAATTATTAAATGATTTTTAATTGTTAATAAATAATGTTAAAATATCATGAAAATAACATTTTTGGGTGTAAAATTAAAAAACTGGACTTAGGGTAATTTTTCTGGATTTTATTGGGCCTCAGACCTATTTTTAAATGCCTAAAAAAACTATTTACCTATTTATTAATTATTATTATTATTATTATTATTACTGTTATTATTATTATATTTTTTGGGCCCGGCCCGGCCCAGTGGGCCGAGCCCAGCAGCCAGCCCAGCCCGGCCATCCCTTGCGGGTCGGGCGGGTCTGCCCGGACCCGCTAGCCGCCCGCCGACCCGTTCTCCCCCAGCACCCCACGACCCGGCTGACCCGCTCCCCGCTCCGCTTCCGCCGGCCGCGCCACCCGCCGCTCCACCCGGCTCGCCCCGCCCTCCGCGGCCATGACCCCCCCTCGCCCCGCCTTGCTCGCCCCCCCTAACCGCCGCCTCCTCCTATTTAAACCCCGAGAACCCCCCCTCCGGCCAATCACACCCGACCCCGACCACCGCCTCGCCGCCTTGCCCCCGACCTCGCCGCCGCGGTCTCCTCCTCTCCCCTCGCCGTGCCCAGCTCGCCGTCGACCCCGCAGCGGCCAGCCGACCTCGCAGCAGATCCAGCAGCCACAGCCGCCGTTCCCGGCGTCGCCCCGCTCCGCCGTGCCTCCGCTCACCTCCGCCTCGCCCCGGCGAACACTCCCCGGCCGCCTCCGACACATCTCCGGCCGGCCCCCGCCGTCTACGGCCATCGCCTGAACCCTAGCCCTAAACCCCAATTTCCTCGTGTCGTGTCGGACACGACACAGACACAAGTTTCCCTGTTTCGAAGAGCCCGGTTCAGGTACTCGTATCTTGCACCCTGTATCTCCGTTTTCAATTCCGTAAATTGCGTTACGAAGCCTGTATGACCCTCTCGGTGCCCGGACAAACCGCTCGGGGCATCGCGTCCTGTGGTGATCGCACATCGCGATCCAAAAACAGGAAAAACCAGACCCTGTTTCACCCCGGAACCGAGTACGCCCCGCCAAACGGGACGACTTGGTCGCGTGCGGTCTTCACAGATACGTGCGCGTCGTCGATACGGACGTGTGGGATTTTGCGGAAGCTGATTCGGGTGTGCGTGCACACCAGAATCAACGCGTATCCGCGGACATCGCCCCGTATCCGACTTTTCTGCAATTCGCCCTAACTTCTTGTACACTCGTCGGATCGAGACGAAACTTGCGCCATCGGACTCGTAGCGATACGCTGGTCCTGTGGGTCAAGTTTGGTTCAATTCTGAGAACGTTGACGAAATCGCGTGTCGTGGGCCCCACAGGCCCGGCTCGATGGACGATTTTGTGATCGGCTCATCGGAATCCAATTCTGGAAGTTCCGTTGGGTTCGTATCATCGTTCCTGACCTGTTGACACTAAGTTTGGTGAATTTGGAGACCGTTGACCCGGACACGTTTTTCGGTGCAAAGCGGGCCCACCGGCGGACCCCGTTTTGACCCGAAACTGTCGTTTTTGCCCTTGTCTCCAAATTGGACCCAAGGACAGGCGTTTCTAGCTATTTGACATCTTCTGAGCATGATGGTAATATCTATTTCAGCTTTTGGACTCACCTCTGGAAATTTACCCGAGTACAATTAATCGGATCCAAACAACAGGCAAGTACCTGCACTTCAAGTTTAATCTTTATATTGTGATAAATAAATTCTTTGCCATACTAGTACCATTGGATGTTTACACGTAGTGTTAGAATCTGGATTTCATGTCTTGAATATTGGATTTCATGTCTTGCTTTTCGTGTCGGGCGGGAGAATACTAGGAGGCATGTGGTTACCTTTTCCCCTGTAGTCATTGTGTGCTAGCTGTTGGTACGCGACTGTACCATCAGTCTTATACTTGATTATTCCCCTGTAGTCATTGTGTGATAGTCGTCTATGACGGCCTTATTAGCCTTATAAACCCCTACATGCCAACTATGTATTCTAAATATACAAGTTCACACACAATAGTTTCTTGTCTTGTTGCAGTTCCTGCTGTCTTGTTGCAGTTTCATTTTCTTGTCTCGTTATATTCCTGTTTTACTCATGTCCCTGGTTTATAGCACTTAATCCTGTTTTACTTATATTCCTGATTTCTAGTAATTAACTCTTAGTTAATTTTACTACTTATTTATACATATCCTCAACATGATACTTAGTCAGTTCTTTTCTACTTGTCATAAATATTTAGTTTAATCTTGTTGTGCACTGTGTACTTTGCTCCTTTCCTGACTGGATCCGTTGTTTTAGGCGATGATGAGGATTTTGCCCCTACCTATTATGGCCCCTATGAGGGAACAGATGACACATATGAGGAGCCAGTTCCCACCTAGGAGACTACTTCTGCAGAGTAGTTAACAGTAGATATTTATTTATGCTCTTTTACCTTAGCAATCGGGTTTGTCCCCGAATTTATTTCTGGATTCTGTACTAAACATTTGATCTGTTGTCACATTTATTTCATTTGAAATCTTAAGCATTCTTTTCCTATTATTATCTTGCCTACTTTAATTGTGAATGAGCTAGATTTATTTTAACTGTGGATATGACCTAGACAGCGTACTACCGCCGACACTGCGGCGTAGGCTGGACGTACCCACGTACTCGTGCCCGAATATCTGGGTGCGGGTCGTGACAATCGGTGAGACTATTCATTGGACTTCAGGCGAGTACATTCTCTGATAGTTTCTTATTTATGATATCCTCTATGTTTATTGTATCTAGTGTAGATATCCTTGTTCTCTTGACACGATGGTTACACGGATTGGTATATCCGGATCTCGTCATGAGATGTTATATCTTGGTATATGGTGTATCTTGTGCAAGCCTTATTTTATTGATTATCTTGTATATGTACAGACACTGATTCTCGGAAAGACTAGCTATCTTCTTGGAGAACCTCGTGTTATAGCGTACCATGGTTGGATCTATTATACCAGTCGAGGGTAGGGAGTATTTTAGTGTAGATATGTGATCATACCCTCCTTGTATCAAGTCTTGCATTGAATGGTATTAATCATACACCGCACGTATGATTAGCCAGGCCATATATCTTGTATCATGTTCCCAAGCCGATCACATGTTAAAGCTAGTACTCACACACTTAGACATTAGTATTCTTGTTCATAGACATATTGCTCATTATTGTATTTATTCCAGTATTTCCTTATTGTATATATATCTCTCGTATCTATTGTGCATCTTGTATATTCATATCTATTTACTGTTATATAGTTTTTATCATTGATTTAAACTGCTGTTAGAGATGTACTCTGCTCATTTCCTGACTGGATATATTTTTCCCAAATGACACTGAGGACTGGTACCCTACACATTATGGACCTCAGGATATTGTGGGTCTAGAGTCTGAGATCCTGGTTCAGGAGGGACTTATCCCAACTAAAACAGATGACCCGAGTTTAGTAGCGTCTTAGTATTCTTGTACTGGATTTGTCTCCAGCTTATTTATTAGTATTCTTTCAGACTCATTGATGTATTATTTTGTACTCATGAGTCGTATGTGACTTTTCTATTCTTTTATCTGATTCGTACTCATTTCTATCTTAGATCTGTGAATGAGTATATTATTATTATTGGTGGTTCATTATATTGTTAGATAGATTACCCAGACATCGTTCTATCGCCGGTTCTGCGGCGTAGGCTTGGCGTTGTATCCAACTTGTACCCTTACACCGGGTGCGGGTCATGACATATTTTTAGTGGTGGCCCATACAGGTGAAGCTTCGTAAGTTCTGCGATATCGTGATAGTGCGACGATTTAGTTGTACTACTGTGAGCCTGGGATAGGATATAGGATATAGGCTGAGATACCCAATCATACCTAGTAAAATTCTTTTGATTCAACTATTCTCCATTGATATTGATACTTGATCTCTTAAACTATCCTTTCCTTAAGTGTCTTACATCATGTGCCATATTGATTCTTTCTTCGCTTTGCCTCAGGATGCCGCCTAAGACTAGATCGCAGCAGGAAGAGAAATTTCTGAGAGGTTTGCGACATCCCGAGGGCCTGCACCAGTCACTTCTCCGGTGATTGGAGTATCAACTATTTTTGGAGGTCCACCACCTACTTAGAGGACTGTGCCAGCTGTATCTGAGGGGATTCCACCTCCACCTCCTGTGCCAGCAGAGGCGACACAGATGATTACACTGTTTCGTGAGATGCTCGAGGCACAGAGGGCTCAGTCAGAGGCACATCAGAGGCAGACAGACGTTCTATGGCAGGACATCGAGAGTGCTCATCAGCTTTCGTGTGCCATAGTCGAGAGAGGAGTTTCGGTCCAATAGCAGGATGTTCCTCAGGTTGCTCAGCTTCGGTCAGGCAACATTCAGGACTTCAAGAAACTGGAGCCTAAGATCTTCAAGGGGACGGAGGGCATCGTCTATGTTGATGATTGGCTCGAGGACATTGAGCGTCTTATGAGGGTGTACCATCTTTCTGAGGATCTGAAGGTTGAGGCGGTAGGACTTCAACTGTTCGACGTCGCTCGTACTTGGTTCAGGAATGAGCCTATTCTAGTTGACGTAGGTTAGTCTTGGGAGGTATTCAAGGACCTTTTCAAAAAGAAGTTCTTCGCCCGGGCAGACAGGCTAGACTTGGGGAGGTAGTTCGAGAGTCTCATTCAGGGGAGGATGTCTGTGGAGGAGTATGCTACAGAGTTCGGCAGGTTGAGCCGATTTAAAGAGTATTTGGTGATAGATCCGGAGGTTCGGACTATTCGTTTCCGTGAGGGTCTAAACTGGGAAGTAAAGATCCTTATTCCGTCTTTTTATAAGACATACTCGGAGATACTTGCGAAGGCACGCAAGGTTGAGCGGGAGTTGGGTTTGAAGCCCAAGAGAGACCGTGATTCTTTCCTGGGGGCAAACAACAGTACAATATCTGCAAAACGTCCTCATTTCCAGTCCAGGCCTTTCCAGCAGCAGCAACAACACCAGACTCCAGCTAGGGCGCCATTTCACCAGGCACCACAACAACAGAGACAGTTACAGGAAACTTTCTGCCACTACTGCAAGAAGCCCAGCCACATATAGGAAGTTTGTAGGAGGAGGTTGGGAGTTTGTTTGTATTATGGTACTGAAGGGCATCGGCTGAGGGAGTGTCCTTCCAATCCTCGTCGTGCAGTTCAAGGAGCAGCTTCAGCTTCGATGGCACAGACGAGAACCCTGCATTACAGCCGAGGGGACAGCTTCCGACAAAGCAACAGCGTTATGTCTACCATCAACCGCAGGGACGTTCCCGTCAGGGATGAGCGTTTGCTATGACCGTCGAGGAAGATGAACCCACCGGAGATGTCATCGCAGGTTCTATTCTTCTTGATTCCATTCCAGCTTTAGCTTTGTTTGATAGTGGTGCTTCCCATAGTTTTGTATCTGTTTCTTTTGCTCTGAAGCATAGTTTGGTACCTGAGTCTTTGCTTAGGACTTGCAGGATCATGACCGGGGGAGGCATTATCCTGGTTAATGATATTTTCAAGGATCGGAGAGTTACTCTAGGAGGCCGGGAGTTGAGTGCGTGTCTACTTGTAATGCCACTTTTGAGCTACTATATTGTACTCGGGATGGATTGGTTGAGTCGGCACCATGCTAGCATAGATTGTAGAGGAGGTAGAGTTGTGTTTGGTCCGCCAGGAGAGCCAGAGTTCGAGTTTGCTAGAGGAGCTGCAGAGCAGGGAGAAGATATTATTTGTGGAGCTATGGTGGATGTCACGACCCGCACCCAAAAAATCGGGCATGAGTCATGGGTACGTCCAGCCTACGCCGCAGCATCGATGGTAGAACGCTGTCTAGGTCAACTATCTAGATAACGCACAAAAAATCTGCCATGACCTCTCCAAAAGGAGGGCAACCACGCAATCAATATATAAACCTGTCAAGATCTCAACTCCAAACGGAGGAGCAATATCATAATGATAATCTCAAGTACTCAATCACGAATCTAAGCACGATAAGATAACAAAGAAGACTAACAACTATAAAGTCTAACCAACAACAACTACAACAACCACAACATCAATAATAATAATACAACTTCCAAAATAATATACAAACGAGGTCTCAAATCCAAAACCGGAGACAAATCCGGTGCTAAAAGCTAAATAAAACAATAACAAGGTCCTAGTGATCCCGGCTACCAACCCGAAAATTACTCCTAAACTAGAGGATCCCTGTCTGCACCATCGACAGGCTCAGGTCCATAAAACGTCGGACACCAATCCTCCGGATACTCTGAAAAAATATGTCCAATCGAGGACTGGAGCAAGTACATCTCTAACAGCAGTTCCATTTAAATGATAAAAACTATAAAACAGTTATAGCAAGTAGCAAGAAGAATGAAACAAGTATGAAACAAGAAATATATATAAATCACTAGTGCATTAAGGTAAAGATGCAGGAATATCAGAAACAAGATAGTAATGAATGCAAGATACAAAAATCTAAGCTAAGATTAAGTTCGTGCACATGAACGTGTAGTGAGTCCAGCAAGAAATACATGTAGTGAGTCAAGTCCAGAAATATGTAAGTGAGACAAGCAAGAAATGCAAGAGAGTCCAGACTATAAAGAATGAACTCAGTATCTTTGAAATACTTGTTTCGACATGTAAACGGCTAGGGGTAGGTACGGCTCACAGCGCACTGGGTGCGCGGCTGCTATCATTCTAGATTAGACCAGAGAGAGTGATTCCTGATGATTCCAGATGGGAATGTTTACATGTCTACTCGAGTATTTCCCCGCCCCGACTAATATAAGTGAATCCAAGACCCGACACGTAAATCAAGATGAGTCCAGCCTGAACATGAGTGATGCCTGTAGGTGATGCCAGTAGTGATTCCAGAATAGAGGCCAGAAACATGAAATATACGTGTCGCAAGTAAATGAATCCAGAAATACCAGTCAGTGTCCCGTGTTGTGCCAGAATAATCAGATGATACTATACTAGAAGCTGAATCATAATAATCATCAAATAATAAAAACTATCAGAGAATGTACTCGCTTGACGTCTTGAGCAACTGGCGATCCGAACAGGTGTCGCAAGGACCTAATGCGAAAAGCAAGGTTAAACAGGGTTCTAATGAGTTAAACAGATATAAAATAACTAAAAATAGGCTTCTAGGGTCGTTCTAGGTCAAACGGGTCAAACTGGTGAAATCTGGGTCAAAAAGTCAACTCTATGTCCAAAAAGTCAACTCTGGGTCAAAACTAGGTCAAAAGTTGACTTTGGCGGTCAACCGAGTCAACTACGGTCAAGTCTGGGTCAAACTAGGGTGCTCCTGAAATTCTAGGTCAAATCGAGCTCATTAAGCTAATAATCTCTCAAACTTGCCTCCTTGAGATACCGGGATACCCTCGGTATCCGATACCTCAACCTAGGCTACGCACCCCGCCTAAACCCTCTAAAACCTATGCTAGCATGCGTAAATATATACACATATATATATATAAAAATCAATCCAATACTATTCCTAGGCTATTGCTCAAATACCCCGCTCGAAACCCAATACCTTGGATATCTCAAGGTATTAAGATACCTCGGTATCTCAAGGTATTGAGATACCGCTCTAAACTCAACCCGACTACCCCTCTAGCTAACTAACTATGCATAAATATATATATCTAGCTATAATCTAGGCTAAAATATAGATATCTAATACATATAGGCATATACCTATATATATACCCAATACCTTACCTTACCCATACATAAATATATAACTATATGTATATCTATATCTAGATATCTAAACTATCTACCTAGCTATATGTATATACCAATACATATAGATCTATATATCTAGCTATCCCTCTACCTATCCATCTACCTATCTAGTATCAACCTATCTAGTTATCTATCTAACTATCTAACTAGTTATCTATTAATCTATCTAACTATCTATTTATATATCTATCTAGATATCTAATATCTAACTATCAAGATATCTACGTATCTATCTACCAATCTATCTAAATAACTATCTAGCTATCTATCAATCTAATCTATCTATCTAAATATTTACCTATCTATGTATCTAACAATCTAACTATCTAATACCTATCTAACTATTTAACTATTTATCTACCGATCTATTTATCTATCTATCTAGGCATCTATCTATCTATCTATCCATTTATCTAACTATGTATCTATATATCTAACTATCTATCTAATTCTATCCATCTATCTATCTAGCTAGCTATCTATCTATCTATCTATCATTCTATAGTTATAACTATCTATTTACCTAGGTATCTATGTATTAATCTATCTATCTAGCTAGCTATATAACTATATATCTATCTATCTTATTATCTTATTAATCTATCAATCTATCTATATGTATCTAATATCCATATATCTAACTATCCATCTATTATCTAATCTATATATCCACCTAACTATTAATCTAACTATCTACTAATCTATCTATCTATATATATATGTATACCTCTCTCTCTCTCTCGCATGCTGCTTAAACTGCTACTGCTACTCCTCAAATTGCTGCTGCTGATGCTGTGCTTCATATTGCCGCTGCAGCTGCTACAAAAACTGCTGCTGATGCTGGCTTTTGCTGCTGCTATAGCAGCTGCTACTGCTGGTGTGGCAGCTGCTGCCCCCACACAGCAGCAGCTGCTGTTGCTGTCCAGGTTCTGTGCCCCGCCCCCTCTCTCATACACACACACACACCTATATATATATATATATATATATATATATATATATATATATATATATATCACTATATATATAATCATACATATATATACATATATATATATATATATATATATATATATATATATAAACACCCATCTATATATATATATATATATATATATATATATATATATATATATATATATATATACAACTCACACTCAAACATATATATATATATATACCCTCATACACGCCACCTCTCACACACCCTCACACACACACTCTCACACACACTAGCACACACTCTCACAAACACACAATCACACACACAAATATACATATATATATATATACTCACACACACACACACACACTAGCACCAACCCACACTCACACACACTCACTAACACACTCACACAAGCACTCAATAACACATATCTATAAATATATATATATATAGGGACACACATACATATAAATATATATATATAGAGACATATATACACAAACACAATACTACACACAACAATGCACACAACGCTCACCAACGCACGTCCAACGGCCCCGACACGTCCAAACACCTATAAATATATAAAATATAGCCCAAGAATTCTAGCACACACTCCCGGATACTAACCCAACGCGCGCACAAGCCCGAAACTAGGAAACTACGCTGAAATGGCCGTTCGGTCATTTCGACGAACACGCGGTGTACGGTTCGGAAAACCTCCTGAAACGCACACCAAACCAACTCGGAATTGGCCCAAAATTTACCCACGGATCCTAAACGATGCCTAGATCCTAGAAAAAATGCTACCGCGTCGATTCTAGGTCCGTGGCGGAAACGTGCACACACTTAGAATCGACGACGACGAAAATCCCAAATTCGTCCGAAACGCCCGTTTCTCCGCGACACGGCTTCCCGTGTCCTAACGGAGACATGCACTCACCCTCAAGACATCCGACAACGTCTACCTAGGTCCGTCTAACCTAGGGCATCACCCAAAATTGGGCCAAATTCGGATTCCACCCGAAATTGGCACAAAACCTAGTGTTAAAGTCTCCAAACACTACCAAACTAGTTCCAACTTCCTCCCACGGGTAGCCTAAGGATCTAGAAAGGTTATAAACTATTAATTACACTATATAAAAGTAATTACAAGGGAGAAAATTAGGGTTTACCTCTTGGGAGTTGGAATCCCAAGCCAAAATCTCCAAAATGCTCCAAATCCACCAAACCAAGCTTCTAAGCTCCCAAATCTAGCTCCAACACCAAATCTAGGCTCTACCCACCTAGGTTGGAAAAGAATGCAAGGTTAGGGTTAATCATTCATGGAGAATAGAAGAAAAAAGAAGAGAAATAGGTACTTACTTGAAGTAGGAAGGAGAAAGGAAGAAGAAAAATGAGTGGAGAAGAAAAAGAAGAAGAAGAAGAAGAAGAAGAAGAAGTGAAGAAATGAGGTGGGGAGGGGCTGCTCCTGCTGTGTGCGGGCTAGAATGGGGGAATAGGGTCGGCCAAGGCATGTAATAAGGGTTTACATAGAGTCCAAATGACCAAAATGCCCTCCTAACTTGGGTTTTGGGTTTCGGGTTCCAAAAGCACTCAAACTAACTCCAAATCTCTCCAACTAACCCACTAAAAATATAATAAATATTCTAAACCTAAAAATAAGTCTCACAGGGGTGTGGGCTGGGTCGGACATGGGTCCACTAGGGTCTGACATGGGTCCAGACTAGCCAAAATCCTAAAACAATCAATAAAAATATAATACAATCATTAATTAAATATAAATACAAATAATTATAAATAATACACAATTAACTAAATTAAAATATAAAAAAATATCCGGCTCTGGAAATGGGGTGGTGATAAGCCTATCCTCCTTAGAAAATTTTGTCCTCAAAATTTAAAGTCAATCACACTCCCTCTAGGTCAAACCCCCAACAATTACAGTCAATAAGTTCTACCTATACAACATACAAGATCAGGGTCCTACTGGTCGTGTTATCACAGTCTCAATCAGGGTTACTACACTATCTACCACAGCACAATAGAAAGTCTAACAGGTACTAATGAAGCACACCACAAGGAATGGAAAAGGACAGGAAGAAGAACAAAGAGACAGACCTGCTAACCCGACACCCGTAGCATCGGCCTCCTCGACCGTCAACGCATAAGCCCTGCCCTGCTGGGGTGTATTCCTCTGCTGGTGCGGGGCATGATGCTGTGCCACAGGTGGCCTAGCTCCAACTCTCTGATCCTGTGCTCCACCCAACGGAGGTGCAGTGGGGCAATCTCGCATCTGGTGAGCAGCGGATCCACAGAATAAACACACCTTCAACCTCCTCCTATAAACATCCCAAGTGTGTCCTGCCTTCCTGCAGTAGGCACAAGTGGGCACTCTCTAATCCTGACCCTACTGTGCTGCCTTCTGCACATAGGGAAGCTTAGCCGGTCCCGCACTACCACTCGCACTGCCTGAATCATCCCTGCTTCTCTTGGATTTGAGCTCCAAGTCATCCTCTGCTCTTTGAGCATCTCCTACTATCTGCTCAAAAGTCGCCTCGCGGTCGCTCCTGGTCAAAGACTTGACTGCCATGACCAAGCCCTTGCGAAACTTTTTCGCCTTTGCTGCCTCACTCAAGCCCTCCACAAATCTGCCCAGACGGCAGAACTCCGCTGCATACTCGTCTACCGTCATGCTACCCTGGACGAGTGCCTCAAACTGGCTCTCCAAAGCACTGAGCGCCACATCTTCTCCTTAAAAAGCCTCTTGAAAGACTCCCAAGTAAGCCCTGGCGCCGCGATCCTCGTATATGTACGATACCACGTCAAAACGAGGTCGAACATCTGACTGCCCGCTGCCTCTATCTGTATGCCGTTTGGAATCTGCGCCAGCCTGAAGATGCCCTCGATCTGCTCTATCCAGTCATCCGTGTACAGGATCCTTCTGTACCATGGAACTCCTTGGGCCGCATCCTCTGAAAGTCAATGATACTACCCGGCCTCGGATGCTGAATCTGATCTGCCTGTGGCTGAATCTGTGCCACCCTGTCCAATGCCGTCATGGCCACCTGGTGGGCGTTCTCAATGCCCAGCCTCATCACATCCACCTGACGGTACTGTGTGTCCATTATCTCCCTGAAGAACGCAAACAACTGTGCGGCATCTACTGGAGCAGGAAGTGGTGGAGGAACCACCGGAATGACTGGGGTAGTCCTCGGATCGACAGGTGAAGGAGGATCCCCCAGAGAAACAGACGCTCCCTCGACCGCAGGAGTGGTGAGTGGAGCAGTAGCAGCTGTCTGAATACGAGCTGGACGAGAGGTAGCAGACCTCTCAGTAGCAACTGCTAGAACGGTATGACGAGATCGTGTCTTCGGAGGCATCCTGAACACATATCAAAAGAAGTTAACATGGCGCAAGATACGATATCATCAAAGAAGGACAGTAATATTTCAAAAGAAGCAATTTTAGAATAATTAGATTAGAATTGTTCCTAGTCGTGATTGAGTACACTCTCATCCTAGATCCTAGATCCTATAGCAGGCTCGCAGCAGTACAACTAAGTTGTTATACTACCACGACATCGCACTAATTGCGAATCGAGACCTGCATGGGCCCGCCACCAAAAATGTGTCACGACCCACACCCAAAAAATTGGGCATGAGTCGTGGGTACGTCCATCCTATGCCGCAGCATCGGCGGTAGAACGCTGTCTAGGTCAACTTTCTAGATAACTCACAAAAAATCTGCCATGACCTCTCCAAAAGAAGGGCAACTACGCAATCAATATATAAACCTGTCAAGATCTCAACTCCAAACGGAGGAGCAATATCATAATGATAATCTCAAGTACTAAATCATGAATCTAAGCACGATAAGATAACAAAGAAGACTAACAACTATAAAGTCTAACCAACAACAACTACAACAACCACAACATCAATAATAATAATACAACCTCCAAAATAATATACAAACAAGGTCTCAAATCCAAAATCGGAGACAAATTCGGTGCTAAAAGC